>JAYKKT010000050.1:6795000-6972500 GCA_036023115.1 Brasenia schreberi
TTGGGGGACGCAATGTGTGCCAATTTTAATTTCTATGTCCTCTGAAGTAACAAAATGATTAAACTTACATTCCATATATTTTGTCTTTGTTCTACTAAGTCGGAGGCATTGGCTTTCGAATGTTTCTCTCAATAGTTCTAATTTTCTATTAACTTTTTCCTTAGACTCCTCTACTAATATAATGTATCTACAAATAACATACACCAAGGTACTTCATCTTGAATATGTTCTGTTAACTCATCAATCACCATTATAAATAAGTATGGACTTAAAGTTGATCCTTGATGTAACCCAATATTAACTTCAAAGAAATATATCATTTATTCATGAGTCCTCACACAGGTTTTTGCACCATCATACATGTATCTTATACGGTCTTTACTTGTATGACAACTCATCCATCTCAACATGTATCATGTGAAAGTCTTTTTTTTTTGCTCTAAAATGTTGCATAAGACGTCTCAAAAGGTGAATCGCTTCAACAGTAGATCTGCCTGGCATGAATCCAAATTGGTTTTCTATTGTACTTGATACTTGTCTTAACCTACGTTCGATAATTCTTTCCCACAATTTCATAATATGGCTCATTAACTTGATACCTCCATAATTCACACAATTCTGAATGTCTCCCTTGTTCTTATATATAGGTATAAGTGTACTCGCTCTCCATTCCTCGGACATCTTTTGGTTTCTCCATATTTCATTAAATAGTCTTGTGAGCTAAGTGATTCCTATTTCTCTTAGTATTTTCCAAACTTCTATAGGAATATTATCTGGTCCTACCGATTTACCACCCTTCTTATGTTTAAGAGCCTCTTTGATTTCATTCTTTTGAATACGTCGGTAGAAATTATGGTTATTATAGTTTTCTAATTTGGCTAATTCTCCTAAGCTAATACTAACATCTTTATTTTCATTAAAAAGTTTATAAAATAGTTTTTTCATTTATTTCTTATATCATCATTTGCCACTAGAATTTTTTCATCCTCGTCCTTGATACGTCTAACATAATTAAAATCTTTAGTTTTCTTATCTCTAACCCTAACTATCCTAAAAATATCTCTTTCACCCTCTTTTGAGTTGAGTTGTTTTTGTATAAATCCTCACAAATTTTAGATTTTACTTCACTAACGGTCTTTTTCGCTTCCTTCTTTACTTTCTTATAAGCTTCTAAAGTTTCAAAATTGAGAGCTTCATATACAATATAATTCAAATTTGATGATTGAGCATTTGTGAAGGTATCTGAGTTATGTGATTTGGGAAAAATAATTTGGGTAAAAGGGAAAATTAAGAGCTTGATATATGAGACCACATCCTATCACTTAAAGAATCGGAGAGGTGGCTTATAGGCTGGAGTTACCAATGATATTGAACACCATGCATAGTACGACCCGAGAGGTGGCTTATGTGGACCATAATATATTCCACGTGTCAATCGTATGCAAATAAGACCCTAATGGTTCTCGCAAGCTTGAGCCATAACCTCTCTAGGTGCAAGGGGATTTGACCTATGAGTTGCAATAGTTGATTGGATGGAACAAATCCTAAGTGGACGACCACGGGCCCCTTTTTGGCTGTCATGGCCGTCTTTGGAACTACAGAAATGTAGTGGAGAGGGAAGAGAGAGACAAAACAACAGATAATGTGAGAGAGAATCATTGTTAAAGAAGTTGGAAGTAAGGGATTGTGCCAGATACCCTCAAGGTGATTCCTCTTCCATTTCGATTTCAATTTTTCATAGAAATGCTGGTGATTGAAGCTGTATTCGGGGCCAATTGAATGAAAATCGATTGACGAATGGATTAGGTTCATTTTCGACAACAATGGCCCGTAAAACAATTACAAATCCATACTTTTGGTGGGCTTTTGGAACTTTGTCCCTTTCTCTATTTCCCCCTTTTTTCGGCAAAATCTCCACTGCACGGAATGTATCTGAATCGTTTAACTAGATCTAGTCTGATCAAATATATCCACGTTTTGTTTTAGGCAATTTTGGAACCGTTTGAACTCCAATTTTGATGTGGTTTGAACCTTTAAGCCTGTAACTGAATGTAGAATGTTAATATTTTATTTTTATCATGATTTATGAACAACTATATTTGTGTGATTGAAAGAGATGCATCATAGGATTTGGATACAAATATAAGCTACATTATACACCTTACTGTTTGGGGCCCTCATGATGGCCAAGGTGGGGGTGTTACTCGTGATGATGATGTTCCTCGTGATGATGATGATGATGATAATGATAGTGATGATGAAACCTACGACAACCAGCCCTTTATCCCTTTCTGTTATAAAGAAGAAAAAGCTATGGGCGGGGTGACAGGGAAAGCTAACAATACAATTGTAACATGAAACATTACTAGTATTTTTATTATTTGATAGATATGAGCAAATGCTCTTTCAAAAACACAGTTACAATAAACAGCCACTTAGATAAGTGTTTATTTCAGTCGTAGTTGCACGCGGAGTACGGGCACTTATTCTTGTTGGAGCCCAAAAAAGCACGTACGCTTAGTTTCCGGAACCCTCTCCACGCCCATGGTGGCCGCCATGGTGTTCATGGTGGTGGCCGCCATGGTGCTCATGGTGGTGGTCATGGTGGTGCTCGTGATGATGTTTGTGGTGGCCATGGTCATGATGGTGGTTATGCTTGTGCTCATCTGCTTCGAGCAATTCCCTTCCTCCTTCAACGGCGTACATGCACAGGGCGATGGCAACAAGAAGAACAAGAAGAATCTTGGCGGTCCTCATTTTCTCTTAATTGCTGCAAAAAAACGAAAACCACAAGAAGGTACAAAGACTAAGGAAATGACTGAAGGGATGAGTATATTTGGAGAAAACTCCCTTATATATAGGCGTTTGGGCAACAACGAAATAGTCTAGACAACCAGATACCAACAACAACGTGAAAGCCATTATGTGTTCATGGAAAGCACGGTGACAAATACACGACATTGTTTAGTAGGTATCAAATTTGTTTAGTGGAGACGTGATGGCCATTCTTCTATTACCCAACTGGCTTTGGATAAAAGGCAAAAATATCCTTCCGTTTCTTGATCCGTCAAAAGATTGTATTGTTTTATCAGGTCTATTGGGAGTTCACTGCATGCACCTTGTTCGCCGTGGAGTTGCAATATTGAACTGTCATCGTGTTGATAAGACTTGCAGCATCAACCTGTCACTCCTCTACCCACAGCTCAAATGTTCAACTTCAAAACTGTATATTGGAATTGGTAACCGAGACAGTACACATAAATAGGGATGAACAAGTTGGATGCGTGCATGATGCAGAAGAAAGTTTTTCTTTTGGTCTAGCTTTTTGTTAAGCAACTAAAATTGAACATCAATGATGCAGAGATTCTTGTCTGACAAGGTAGCTAGTCTCATATACAATATTAAAAGATTTTTCTTACCATTATTGGGAGTCTAAGTGAAAATGTTGCTAAAGAAGGACAAAGAAACTAAAAGTTGGTTATATATATATATATAAAATATGTAGACTTTGGGATTGTACCAAAATAGAGAGAAGGACTTGTTGTTCTAGGTATGTCCGGTTCCGGGGTTTCAAGCAACCAGTTTCAGTTTGCCCGAAACATGGAATCCGAATTGTAGGTTTGAGGGCCGTTTCAATTCTGACATGGAACCACCCTCAAACCGATATTACCTCTCAATAGTCGAACTCCTCATGAGTAAAGTAGATGAGACTACAATTAGGTTGAACATGCATTTGTGATATATAACTTGAATATATAAAAACTAATGCATGATTTAAAACCACATAATCCAATTACAGTTACGATTCCAGTTATCGGCGGTTCTGCATTTTGTTAAACTGATACAGTTTGATTTTATGACTTTCATAGACGATTGTGGATAAGTGAGTTCTTTTCGACGTAGGCCTTATTTAACCGATGCTCAAGGGTCAGCGTAGAGGCTTGGAAAATGTCTGGAATTCGTTAAATTTGTTAAAAGAAAAACCTTGATTTTACAAGTTTCAGAATTCGTGACTAAGTTCCTGATTTCTGAAATTTTCAGGCTCTGAAAATTACAGAATTTGTTTTGTTTCCAGAGACCTGTTCTCTAATTTTTTTAAAATATCTGGAAACTATATTCAAAATATCTAAAAATTACAGAATTTGTTTTGTTTCCAGAGACCTGTTTCCCAAAAAACTGTCTTTATACTATCTTCTAGTCCTACTCGGGGTGCGTAAGCACAAATTACATTCAAAACCTCTGCTCCTAACACTAATTTCAACGTCATATTCGGTCACCATATCGTTGTATGTCTACTACACTCTCCTTTAAATCTTTATTTATGATAATACTAACTCCGTTTCGAGCATTTTCTTTACCTCAATACCATAATTTAAAACTTGTATCCTCTATCTCCTTTGCTTTTTCTCCAACCCATTTTGTCTCTTGTAAACATAAAATATGAATCTTTCTCCGAATCATAGTATTTACCACCTCCATTAGCTTACCCGATAATGTTTCGATATTTCAAGAACCAATACGAATCTTATTATCTAGGACTAACTTTCTTACCCCCCGCATCTGACCATAATCAAAATGCGGAGACCCTATCTGAAAATTTTTCACTACATTCGGGCGGCGATGTAGCGGGACTAACTTTTTTACCCACACTCGTCCATGATGTGGGAACCCTCTCTGTAATTGGTTCACTACATTCGGGCGAAAATGTAGTGACCCTTGCTTACTTGTTAGTACATTCGGGCTCTGCAGCATGTCGCTAGGCGGGGACACCCCAAAGCAATGCTCATAATTTTGTAATCCATGTTATAAAAATCCGACAAAGTTTTACGCTGGCTGTCGAAAGCCTAACACAACCCTCCTCCTTTATCCGGGCTTGAGACCGGCAATGCAAGGGTGATCCCTTACATGAGTGGAGTTATATATATATATATATAGTTGTTGGGATTGTACCAAAATAGAGAGAAGGGCTTGTTGTTCTAGGTATGTCCGGTTCTGGGGTTTCAAGCAACCAGTTCCAGTTTGCCCAAAACATGGAATCCGAAATGTCAGTTTCAGGGCCGTTTCAATTCTGACATGGAACCACCCTCAAACCGATATTACATTTGACCTCTCAAGAGTCGAACTTCTCATGAGTAAAGTAGATGATACTACAATTAGGTTGAACATGCATTTGTGATATATAACTTAAATATATAAAAATTAATGCATGATTTAAAACCACACAATCCAATTTTTATTCTGAGTCGATTTCCTAAAATATCAAACCGTAACTAAATCAGGGGGTCCCAATTACGGTTACGATTCCGGCTATCGGCGGTTCTGCATTTTGTTCAGTTTTGGTTAAAAGTGCGGCCCATTCCTAAATGGTAATGTGGTTTCCCTCCTGCTAGCGCAAGCATCCTTGTGTAATGTCCTAGAACATGTAAGAAAAATGCAAGATTGAGGGATCCAAAACTCCCATCAAGAGTGCATGTATAAATTATATTTTTTATCATATTGGTTATGCTGTCATTGAATTGTCAACCGTCTAAGGAATGAGACTATGTGGCATGGATGAATCCTATGTATATATTGTTGTATTTGTGCCTAGGTAAATCTCAGGCATAACCCAAGACACTAGACAAATTAAACCGCAACACATATAATAGAATTTTGGATTTTTTTTTCTAGGATATTAGCTGTGAAAGCACCAGTTCACGATATTCAAATTTAGGTCATTCGAGAAGAGACTACTAGTGCTTGAGTGAGGAGCCTAGAGGAACCCAACATATGGATCTGGTCGTGAAAAGTTGCATTGAATCCCAAAAGGATACACAAATAGCCGGTTGATTCACCACTTAATCAATTGACAAACACCTACTCCCATAAGCATTATATAACTATGCATTTGTGATATATAACTTCATTAGGTTGAACATCGGAACCACCCTAAAATCATTATTATATTTCACCTCTCAAGAGTCCAACTCCTCACCAGTAAAGTAGATGAGGCAAACACCTACCATTAGGTTGAGCATGCATTTGTGATATATAACTTCAATATAAGTATATAAAAATTAATGCACGATTTGAAACCACTGATTCTAATTTTGATTCTGAATTGAATTCCTAAAATATCAAACCATAATCGAACCAGGGGGTCCCCAGTTACTATTACGGTTCCAGGGTCGGTTTGATTGGTTCCGGTTACTAACGGTTCTGCACTAGTTCGGTTTCAGTTTGAACCATGGGCCATTCAAAATTGGTCGTGTTCAGGTTGCCCTCCTACTCCCATAAGCATCCTTGTGTGATGTCCTAACACATGTAAGAAAAACGCAAGAGGGAGGGATCAAAAGCTCCCTTCAAGAGTGCAAGTATAAATTAGATCTTTTATCATGTTGGTTATGGTGCCTTTGAATTGTCAACCATCTAAGGAGTTCAACTATGTGGCATGGATGGATCCTATGCATATGTCAGACGGGGGTCTACGAGGCATGACAAAATGTAGTATTAGTGCCTAGGTAGATCTTGGACATAACCCAAGATACTAGACAAATTAAACCGTAACACATACAATAGAATTATAGATTTTCTTTTTTAAGGACATTAGTTGTGAAAGCACCAGTTCACGATATTCAAATTTTTGGTCATTCGAGACCTAGTATGAGTCCGAGAAGAGACTACTAGAGCTTGAGTGAGGATCTTAGAGGGATCCAATACAACCCACTAATAGTAGGCACATGCCAGTGTAGATGTGAATTAAGTTCCAAAGTCAATGTAGAGACTTGAAACTTAATTCGCATACTACAAGTGCACTTGCGTGTAAGTTAGTTTGCTAAAACTAGCAAAATGTGATTTCTGACTTCTAATAGTACGTGAGTAAGTGAACTTTTTTCACTGTAGACTATGAACCGATGCTCAACGGTCGATCTAGGCACTTGAAAAACGTTTGAGATCCGGTATGTTTTGAAAATCAGATTTCAATTCAAGTACATTTACAAAAATTGCGAACTGACTTCTTGACTAAAAAATAACTCTAATTGTGAAATCATAAACTGGTTTTGTTTTCAGAGACATTTTTCTAATTTTTTTGATAGTTCATGAATCTTCAAAAATCTTTCAAATTTTATATAAAGTAAATCATGATGTAAACATTCTCAAACTACTTTTACTTTGGTTTGATGTTTTGTGGATGTGTGGAATTAAATATAAAAAAGTCTTTTACTCTAGCATTCAGGACAAATATATGACAGAGACATAGAGGCTTAAAGAAGTGATTGTATCTCAGCACTCATATCTTAGACTTCTATAAAATTAGTCGTGTTGAAAAGCTATAGAGTTCCAATGGGACCGTTTTTAATCAAATTGGATCACTATTGTAGATGTAAATTTTTATTTCAAAATCTTTTAGGATTTGAAATTAAACTCTCAAACTACATCGTGTCCGCGAGCGTGCCAGTTAATTTACTTAAACTGATAAAGTTTGCTTTTTTGACTTTCGTAGACGATTGTGGATAAGTAAGTTCTTTTCAACGTAGGCCTTCTTGAACCGGTGGTCAAGCGTCAGCCTAGAGGCTTGAAAAATATCTGAAATCCATTAAATTTGGAAAAAGCAAAACCTTGATTTTACAAGTTTCAGAATTCGTGACTAAGTTCCTCATTTCTGAAAATTTAAGGTTATGAAAATTACAGAATCTATTATGTTTCCAGAGACCTATTCTTTGATTTTTTTTAAAATATCTCTGAGTCTGCAAAAATTCTTAAAATTTTACGCAAGGTACACACGTGTTGAATCAGAAAATATTTTTATTTTTTATTTTCCTTCTATAAATCATAAGAATTAAATCTATAACCGATGACTGTTCAGAAATTCAGAACAGTTCTGTGTCTGTGATTCAGAGGCTCAAAAAAATAGTCATATCTGTGCACTTAGACTTTCAAATGAAGTGAAATTTATTTTGCTCGAAAGCCCCGGATGTTAGCTTTCCAAAGAATCAATTTTCATATAATTTCATTCAGTATTTACAGATATATAAATAAAATAATAGACATTTATTTCTGAACTTTCTCTCCAACACAGAATCTGATAAGTTGCCATTGCTTTGGACCTGGATAAAGATGGCTTACTCATGCTCTGGCTTCTTCTCCTACTTCTACCTCTACTTCTGTGGCAAGATAGAGAGCTTCTGTCATGATAACGATTATCAAAATCTCTTCTGTAGCTTGATCTGTAGTAGTTTTCATGGTCATATCCAAGGTTCCATATCGAGAATATCTCTGATTTCCACTATAGCTATAGTCTCTTGAAGAATATCTTCCAATTCCATGCTCTGTGCACCCATGCTTGTAGCTGATAGGTGACCGGGATGGAGAGACGGACTCTGATTTTGATGATAGGGAGATTGATCGAGACTTTAGGCGAGGCAGGGGTTCAGCCCTTTCCCTCCTCGGAGAAGATTGTTGAGCTTTTTCTTTCTCTTGTTCTGCATTTTCTCCAAACAAAATTTTGCTGATCTGGACTGCACGAGCAACTGCTTCTTCTGCCGCAGCTTTTATGCTAGCAGCGTTTGCTGCAGCCTGTTGTTGAGCTAAAATATGTTGGTTTAGTAATGATTGCTGAAAATGGTATTGTTGAAGAGCTATAGCATGTTGCATCAAAGGCGTGTTGTTAGGCTGCAGAGGCACATAAGTTGGTGGAGCCGCAATAGGTACAGATCTAAGTACATGTTGGCCAGATTCTACTCCAATAGAATAACTGCCTGTTGGTGCTCTGGCACCAGGTTCCATCTTCCACCTTCAAATTCGAGCTATCCTGAACAAAGTGCTGCCTCTTCCAAATATGGATCTATGAAAGGAGAAGAGGCGATTCGACTAGTCCCCTCTAACTTCAGACCTTCCTCGATTGCAGGAACCACGTTCATACACCTTAAGCTACTCGACTTCATACTCGTCCATGGGATCAGCCATGAAGAAGACCTCATATGTCTTCCTCCTCAGGAGCACCCAAAACGCCTCCTCTATTCTTCATCATTCAACTCAGTGGAAGCATTCGTTTGAGGAAACCAATGGAGTTTCAACTTCCATAAATTCAAGGCAACTGCATCAGAAATTATAATTGTATGGATAAGATCCAAAGCTGGCTACCTGAGAGAACCATGAAGTGAAGAATCCTTCGACGAGCGCAGCAGAGAAGGGCCCATCATTGGGATCAATCAGCCAAAGGATCAAGCTTTCTTCCATCTGTGGTTCCCATATCCACTGCTTTTGAAGTCCCTCTTGTACCTCTCGCAGGACAAATTCACACCTTTTAAATATCTGCATCAAAATGCTCCATGAATTACACACTTTTACTGAATTTCTTGACGGCTTACCATCTCCACCCTCATCACAGCCTTTTGGAACTTCCTAGTCAAAAGAAAGTGAGATGCTTCCAGCATGGGACAATATCCAATCTTTCACTTTAAGCGCCATATTATTATTATCTGCAGCTTCCATGATGGATAAACGAGATAAAACCCAAATAACAGCCTTAGAGAACGATATTAGAAGAGAATAGGGATCCATTTCCACTAAAACGTTGAACCATATCAATGGAATGCACATCCAATCATTGTAGTCCCTGAATGTTACTTTGCTTAATAAGCTAAACTCAGTCCAGCAACTGGTGCCCATTTCTTTAGCATCATGAGAAAAATAGGTCCTACTGCAATTCTCTTTATTTCACCTGGATCTAATGTCTCTTCTTGATTTTGTAGGAATGCTTGAATGCTGGCATCAGTGGATTCTTCATGTGACGACCCAGGGCTGCTTCAACATGTTCCCCTTCGAACAGCTCCAGTTGTGTTCTGCTGTTAGTTGATTGGAGTTTGTGCATTCACAAAATGTTGATTGCCAACATTTATAGTAGACTTATCAATCAAAACAATATCAACTGTGAGAATAGATTCAGTTCCATCGTGCAAACATAATGCATCTTGTTGAATGAGCAATGAAGAATCAACCAACCTCTCTTGGGTAGGACTGTGGTTGCTTTCTGAGGGAGAATGTATCTCATGATTCACCGCATCAAATCGTTCATCCTCGTCCTTTGCACATTTACTCGTCATACTAACAATACTTTCATGTGGTAAACTGCCATGATTTTCAACGTTGCAATTGTGCAGTTTATCTTCTACAGAACCTTGCGCTTCAATCCCCTTCTCGTGTTCACCATTCTAAAATTCAATACAGGTATCAATAGCTTCAGCAACCTTGGCTGACATAGCTTCAAGCATTTGATTGTGTGCTGAACTATCAACTTCATCTGACTTAATTGCTAATTCTTCTTCCAATGCCTCTAGTGTTGCTTTCATTTCTCTCAATTCATCCTCCTGATCCTTTGCTATAGAAGCTAACTCTTGCAATAGACTTAAATCAAAAGACAAGTCATGTCTTATTTGAAAAATCCTTGTCTATACCATATTGCAACGCAACACCTCTCAACTTCAGCCTCCACCTGCTCAATGGAATCAAGAGCAGGCACTCCATGCCCAAACACTTCATCCACAGAAGCAAAAATAAGGCTCGTCACATAGCTAAACCGATTTTGTTCTTCTTTTGGTATATCCATAAGATTCCACAACTCCACTAACGTACTGCCAAGATCTTGAAGCTTTTGCAGTCCCTGTTGTTAAATGCCAAAGCTGCGATTGCTTCTTGAGGCTTTGAGTATCTTGATGTGGTAATAAGAAAATCTTTGTTATAAAATATATCCAGTTCAGTAGTCGAACTGGATGAAGCTGAACACAAAGCATAGGCAAGAACCATTTTCAGGACAAGGAAGCCTTGTATGATGCTCTTAACTGGAGATATTAAGGTTACATCTATGAGAGTGTTCAAGCAAACCCATGTTATGTGCATACTTGCTATGAAAATGTTCAAGCAAACCCATGTTATGTTTTTGAAAACCATTTTTTTTATGCTTGCTGGATTTTTCTTCATGAGTGTTGGAACACTAACACTATTTTCAACACCGAAGTAACATAACAGCAAAAGGTCATAGTGCAAAATTGATGCAGATGAGTATACTAATTCTAGTAACCAAACATAATATGGACATGTTACTAAATGCATTTGATGCCAAACCTTTCTCTTTGGAAGTCGTCGTTCCTGCATCGATCTTTCCTTTCTTTTGACGATAACGAATTTCCCTTCTCGAAGTTGATTTCTTTACGAATATAAGATTTTCTTTCTTGGAAGCCCTCTTTCCCTTTTAACGCCCGCTTTTCTTTACGGGACTCGGCTTACTTTTCAGGTGTAAACTTGCCTTTTTGATGCCTGTTTCCTTTCAAATGGCAAGTTTTCAAAATACTTTTCAACAGAAATCTTTTAAAGAAATGAAATCCTGCTTTTCCAATATTGAGGGTAAAATCGTCATTTTTATCCAATTTTGTACAAATTCGAAATTTTCGGAAAGAGAAGCAATCTTCCATCATTTTGAGGCTTCCATAAAATTTTGATGCCAAAAAAAGCTTGTTTAATGCCTTTTTTATTCGAAAACCCAAAGCTGCCAAAAATAGCTAATTTCCTAAAGGTAAATTTTTTTAAAAAAAAGTTTGAGTGCTTATAGATGCCCCTCTTTGGCATTATCTCAAATTTATTTGGATAATGGCAAAGACGAAAACACCCATTTGCTTTTCTTCGCAGATTTACCTTGAGAGTATAAAAATTTTCTTCATTCCATAACATCTATTCCCTGAATTTACTTTTATAAAGGAGGGAATCTTAGCAAAAGGGGATTTGGTAAGAACACCTAGTCTTAGGGTAACCATGTATGAACGACCACTTTATGAATGCATGCATATATGTGAGGTGAATGAAGTGGATGTTTAGAGACCGATACCTTCGATTCGCGAACTTGAGAAGAAGCCTATGATGGCCAGCTGCCCCAAGCAATGGTCCCTGTATTGTCCCTGTATTGTTTCTTTTGATGTTTTGGATTTTTAAAATTTATTTTCAAGAGGAGAACTCCTTTTTAGTTTCTATCGAAAAAGACTTACAATTTCTTATATTTCCCTTCACTCGGGTTTTAATACCCACTAATAAGTACAGGTTTTATAGGAGATTTTGAATAACATTTCAAAGCTCCATTTCTTACCCAATAAAGTCTAATTCTCAAACAACATGAATCCAAATAATAGGTCCTATTCCTACTTTAGGACTTTCAAGGTGAACTTTTCTCCATCGGGATGAACTATAGGGATTTCGGGAAAGAGTTACCCGCGGTCCCTTTTCAAGCATCTCGGGTTTTAAGGCAAAGAACCTTTTAATGAAAAATTGTTCTTTTGACCTTTGGCTTTCTTTTTCTTTTCCAAAGGGCACCTCTATATTGAAGGTTTTTGTTTTTCTTTTCTTTTCTTTTTCTTTTTGGAAGGCCTTTATATTTGAGGTTTTATTTCCTTCATTTTCTTTTGATTTTTTTTGCCAATTTTCATTTTTTTGAGGAGAAGCAAAATAGAAAATACAACTCATCCCTTTAGATAATCAATCCAGCCAAGAATATCCTATTTCCTAATAGCACCTACCATTTGAAGACACCTTGCTATTTTGAACCAGGCCTCGTTTGGTAAGTAAAAGATTTTTAAAATGTTACCAAATGATTTTAGAAACTCTACTTTTCATAAAGTATCAATTCCCTAATTTAGGTAACATAATCCATCTTTGGTCATTCTTTCCAAAAACTCCAAAGAGATCTATTTTCAAAATCTTTTCAAATGAAATTTAAAGTAGATCTCATACATAGTATTGGGCATTTATAGAATCTACTAAATTTCCTCCCTCAACATCAACTTACCAATATTGATTTTATGATGCCCTTTTGTAACATAGGGATCATCCTTGTGGGCCGCCTTCTTCCAATGGGGTGTGGGCCTTTTATGGATGGATTATGACATGTAAAATGTATTTCTATAATACGATGGAGATGCATGCTTTATGAAACGATGAATACATGCAATCTCAATGAAAAGTATTTAAGGAAAAGCTATGGGCGGGGTGACAGGGAAAGCTAACAATACAATTGTAACATGAAACATTACTAGTATTTTTATTATTTGATAGATATGAGCAAATGCTCTTTCAAAAACACAGTTACAATAAACAGCCACTTAGATAAGTGTTTATTTCAGTCGTAGTTGCACGCGGAGTACGGGCACTTATTCTTGTTGGAGCCCAAAAAAGCACGTACGCTTAGTTTCCGGAACCCTCTCCACGCCCATGGTGGCCGCCATGGTGTTCATGGTGGTGGCCGCCATGGTGCTCATGGTGGTGGTCATGGTGGTGCTCGTGATGATGTTTGTGGTGGCCATGGTCATGATGGTGGTTATGCTTGTGCTCATCTGCTTCGAGCAATTCCCTTCCTCCTTCAACGGCGTACATGCACAGGGCGATGGCAACAAGAAGAACAAGAAGAATCTTGGCGGTCCTCATTTTCTATTAATTGCTGCAAAAAAACGAAAACCACAAGAAGGTACAAAGACTAAGGAAATGACTGAAGGGATGAGTATATTTGGAGAAAACTCCCTTATATATAGGCGTTTGGGCAACAACGAAATAGTCTAGACAACCAGATACCAACAACAACGTGAAAGCCATTATGTGTTCATGGAAAGCACGGTGACAAATACACGACATTGTTTAGTAGGTATCAAATTTGTCTAGTGGAGACGTGATGGCCATTCTTCTATTACCCAACTGGCTTTGGATAAAAGGCAAAAATATCCTTCCGTTTCTTGATCCGTCAAAAGATTGTATTGTTTTATAAGGTCAATTGGGAGTTCACTGCATGCACCTTGTCCGCCGTGGAGTTGCAATATTGAGCAGTCATCGTGTTGATAAGACTTGCAGCATCAACCTGTCACTCCTTTACCCACAGCTCAAATGTTCAACTTCAAAACTGTATAATGGAATTAGTAACCGAGACAGTAGACATAAATAGGGATGAACAAATTGGATGCGTGCATACGCAGAAGAAAGTTTTTCTTTTGGTCTAGCTTTTTGGCAAGCAAGTAAAATTGAACATCAATGATACAGAGGATCTTGTCTGAAAAGCTGGCTAGTCTCATATACGATATTAAAAGATTTTTTCTTACGGGAGTGAAAATGTTAACTCTGCCATGTAAGGGACCATCCTTGCATTGCGAGTCCCAAACCCGGATAAAGGAGGAGGGTTGTTCCGACACCTAGCGTAAAACTTTGTGGGATTTTATAACATGGATTACAAAAATTATGAGCATTGTTTTGGGGCGTTCCCGCCTAGCGACGTGAATGCAGTAAGAAGTAAGCAAGGGCCACTACATTTTCGCCCGAATGTAGTGAATCAATTGCAGAGAGAGTTCCCACATCATGGACGGGTGTGGGTAAAGAAGTTAGTCCCGCTACATTGCCGCCCGAATGTAGCGAAAATTTTTCAGAGAGGGACTCCGCATTTTGATTATAGACAAATGCGGGGGGTAAGGAAGCTAGTCCTAGATAATAAGATTTGTATTGGTTCTTGGAATATCAGAACATTATCCGGTAAGCTAATGGAGCTGGTAGATATTATGATTCGGAGAAAGATTCATATTCTATGTTTACAAGAGACAAAATGGGTTGGAGAAAAAGCAAAGGAGATAGAGGATACAGGTTTTAAATTATGGTACTCAGGTAAAGAAAAGGCTCGAAATGGAGTTGGTATTATCATAAATAAAGATTTAAAGGAGAGTGTAGTAGACATACAACGATATAGTGACCAAATCATGACGTTGAAATTAGTGTTAGGAGCAGAGGTTTTGAATATAGTTTGTACTTACGCACCCCAAGTAGGACTAGAAGATAGTATAAAGACAGTTTTTTGGGAAGAGTTAGATAAGATATTTCAAAAGATTTCACTAAGGGAGATGATTTGTTTAGGAGGAGATTTAAATGGACATGTCGGTAAAGAGGCATTAGGATATCAAGGGATTCATGAAAACTTTGGTTTTGGGGATATAAACGAGGAAGGTAGGGAGATTTTAGTCAATACAATTTTCAAAAAACGAGATGAACATTTAATTACTTAAGAGTGGCTTATCACAAACACAAATTGATTACTTTATTTGTAGAAAAAAAGATAGAGCGTGTTGTAAAGATTGTAAGGTAATTCCAGGAGAAAGCTTAACCACCCAACATCGACTTTTAGTTATGGATTTACAAATAAAAAAATGGACAAAGAAGAAAAGAGTGCATCGAGCTACTCGGACTAAATGGTGAAACCTCAAAAGCGAGAAAGAAGATATATTTAAAAAGAAAGTCCTTCAAGGAGATGTTTGGAATTATGTTGGCACAACCTGTGATATGTGGAACAATATGGCTATACATATTAGAAAAGTGGCGAAAGATGTGTTAGGGGTATCTAAGGGAGGTGTACCGGTACAAAAAGAAGCTTGGTGGTGGAGTGAAGTAGTACAAAATAAAATCAAGGCAAAGAGGGCATGTTACAAATTACATTATGCTAAGAAACTAGCGAAACTTTAGAAGCTTATAAGAAAGCAAAGAAGGAGGCAAAAAAGGCGGTTAGTGAAGCAAAAGCTAAGATTTGGGAGGACTTATATAAAAAACTCAACTCAAAAGAGGGTGAAAGATATATTTTTAGGATAGCTAGGGCTAGAGATAAGAAAACTAAAGATCTTAATTATGTTAGATGCATAAAAGACGAGGATGAAAAAATTCTAGTGGCAAATGATGATATAAGAAATAGATGGAAAAACTATTTTTATAATCTTTTTAATGAAAATAAAGATGTTAGTATTAGTTTAGGAGATTTAGCCAAGTCAGAAAAGTATATAAACCACAATTTCTATCGACGTATTTAAAAGAATGAAGTCAAAGAGGCTCTTAAACATATGAAGGGTGGTAAATCGGTAGGAATAGATAATATTTCTATAAAAGTTTGGAAAATACTAAGAGAAATAGGAATCACTTGGCTCACAAGACTATTTAATGAAATATGGAAAAACCAAAAGATGCTCGAGGAATGGAGAGCAAGTACACTTATACCCATATATAAGAACAAGAGAGACGTTCAAAATTGTGTGAATTATTGAGGCATCAAGTTAATGAGTCATACTATGAAATTATGGGAAAGAATTATCGAACGTAGGTTAAGACAAGTATCAAGTACAACAGAGAACCAATATGGATTCATGCCAGGCAGATCTACTATCAAAGCGATCACCTTTTGAGACGTCTTATGGAATATTTTAGAGCAAAAAAGAAAGACCTTCACATGATATTTATTCATCTAGAAAAAGCTTATGATAGGGTACCGAGGGAGGTTCTTTGGAGAACTTTGGAAAAAAGAGGTATCCCATTGACATATATTAGTCTTATAAGAGACATGTATGATGGTGCAAAAACATGTGTGAGGACTCACGAAGGAACGACAGACTTCTTTGAAGTTAATATTGGGTTACATCAAGGATCAACTTTAAGTCCATACTTATTTATAATGGTGATGGATGAGTTAACAAAACATATTCAAGATGAAGAATTTTTCAGAGTGATGGAAGAATTGATGGAGATGTTACGCATAGAATTAATGCTGGTTGATTAAAATGGAGAGGAGCATCAGGCATTCATTGTGATAAGAAGATACCATTAAAGTTAAAAGGTAAATATTATAGAGCAGCAATTAGGCCTGCCATGTTTTATGGTTCTGAGTGTTGGGCAGTTAATCATCAACATGTACAAAAGATGTCCGTGACAGAAATGAAGATGTTAAGATGGATGAGTGGTCATACAAGAAAAGACCGTATACATAATGAGGTTATTAGAAACAAATTAGGAGTGCACCAATAGAGGATAAAATGAGAGAACGTCGTTTAAGATGGTTTGGACATATAGAAAGAAGATCAAAAGAAGAACCAGTAAGAAGGTTAGAAAAACTAAAATTGGAAAGTATTAAAAGAGGTAGAGGACAACCACAAAAGTGTTGGAAAGAAACAATAAAGAATGATCTAGCTTATTGGGAGTTAACTGCCAACATGGCACATGATAGGGATATGTGGAAACAAAGAATCCATGTAGCCGACCCCGTCTAGTATGGGAAAAGGCTTAGTTGTTGTTGTTGGGAGTCAAGTGAAAATGTTGCTAAAGAAGGACAAAGAAACTAAAAGTTGGTTATATATATATAATATAATATGTAGATTTTGGGATTGTACCAAAATAGAGAACCATGTAAAGGGCTTGTTGTTCTAGGCATGTCCGGTTCCGGGCTTTCAAGCAACCAGTTCCAGTTTGCCCGAAACATGGAATCCAAATTGTCGGTTTCAGGGCCATTTCAATTGTGACATGGAACCACCCTCAAACCGATATTACATTTGACCTCTCAAGAGTCGAACTCCTCATGAGTAAAGTAGATGAGACTACAATTAGGTTGAACATGCATTTGTGATATATAACTTAAATATATAAAAATTAATGCATGATTTAAAACCACACAATCCAATTTTTATTCTGAGTCAATTTCCTAAAATATCAAACCGTAACTAAATCAGGGGGTCCCAATTACGGTTACGATTCCGGCTATCGGCGGTTCTGCATTTTGTTCAGTTTTGGTTAAAAGTGCGGCCCATTCCGAAATGGTAATGTAGTTTCCCTCCTGCTAGCGCTAGCATCCATGTGTAGTGTCCTAGAACATGTAAGAAAAATGCAAGATCGAGGGATCCAAAACTCCCATCAAGAGTGCAAGTATAAATCATATTTTTTATGCTTTGATCACTCTATAATTCTTTGATTTCAGGGAAAGTATTATGCATAAAAAAAAGGGTTATACGCAAAAGGATTATGAGACAATTCAGGGGTGAGAATGTATATGGATTTTGTCAAAACTGTTGCTAGAGTTCATACCCGATTTTGAATACCAAAACCTTTTACGATTTTTTGACTTCTTTAATTTTTTCAGATTTTTCCAAACAAGTGATAGCAGGAAGAACATAAAAGACCTTCTTTTTGAAATTTTCAGATTTTTCTAATGTTTTTGGGGTTTGAGAACTTTTTAAAATTTTAATTTTTCTAAATATATACTTTTTTGGATTTTTTTAATAAAAGGAGTTTTCGTCAAACCTATAGTGAAAAAACTATGAATTAGACTCCAAACAAGAGGTCTAAACCATAGGATTTAGTTTTATCTTATTCTAGGGCACCCTTGACCAAATTGGTTTTACATGGTAGCTGAGGGGGTATGGGTGGGTTGTATACTAAGTCATATCGACCCAGGTTAGACGGAGGTAGGATGGGTTCTAACTTACCTTGTTTTTTGACTTCTAGACCCTGGTATGGTGTATACCCCATGTTTAGTAACATATTTCAAGGCTTTTTGAGTTTTGAAAAATTTTGAAAAAGAGGATGGCCTTGGAATAGTATACCATCTATAGCATGGTTATACATCCAAATTTTATTGGTTATGCCTTGTAGGTCTTTGGCTTCAGGGATAGAAGGATTTGACTCCCCCATGATGCACATGACCCTGGGAGTGGAAGACTTGGGTGAATTGGGTTTCTCTAAGAGATGGACGACCCTGAAAGGGTGAGACTTGGGTTCTTCTAGGGTACATGTGACCCTAGATGGTTTGGGGTGGGTCAATTCTAGTTCTCCTAGCAGGTGGATGGTCTTGAAAGAGATCCTAGGTTCAACCAAATGTACCCCTAGGGGTGAACGGTGTGAGTTTATATGAATGCTAAGGGAGAGCATGTTTGATCCCTTGCACAAAGGAGAGAAAAGGATCCCAAGAAAAACCATCGGAGCAACATATTTTGAATTGATGCTTCGAGCTCCCATTGTTTCTCAAGGTCTTGGATTTCCTCCATCAAGCCTATGTGTGTGCGACACTCATTTTTCCTTGTGAATGGTACTCATGGGAATGGAATCCATCGGAGCAAATAATTTTGAAAATTTTGATGTGATTGGTATGAAGTGACTCTTATGCCCCACTCCACTTGCGCACCTAGGGATGTAAACTTTTTCTTTCTTTTTAATTTTTTGAATTTCAAATTTTTTATTTTTAATTCTTTTTAAGTTTTAAATTTTTTCCAGATTTTTTTTATTTTTTAAAATAAAGAACTTTTTTGGTTTTTCTATAGACAAATGAGTGTTTGGATGATTAGCAAGGTTAGACGATTTGATCTTAACACTTTTTTCATTTGCGGCCTCATATCCTTCATTGGATTTTGGCCTCGATTTGTTTTTTCAGGTATAGTTTTTCTCCCTATATACCTAAGATGATTTTTCATGTGAATGATATATATTGGCCTCTATGGGTTTCACTACGAGTTAGACTATAAATAAGATCTCTAAACCATAGGTTTCGATTTTAATCAGTTCTAGGGCACCCTTGACCCAATTTGTCTTAGGTGGTGGTTCAGGGGTTATGGTTGGTCTATATCCTAGGCTATATCGACCTAGATTTGGTAAAGGTATGATAGGTTCTAGTCTACCTTGGTTTTTAGCTCCTAGGCCCTGGTATGGTGTATATCCCATATTTAGTAACATATTCCAAGGCTTTTTGAATCTTGAAAAATTTTGATAAAGGGGATGGCCCTGAAATATTGTATCGTCTATGACATGATTATACACCTGAATTTTATTGTGTGTACCCAGGAGGTCTATGGGTTTATGGGTGTTTTGTGAGTTGGGTTCTTCTTGGAGATGGATGACCTTAATCGGGTGTGGCTCGGTTTCTCCTAATAGGGGGATGGGTCCTATGTGCAGCCAAGTGTGCTCCTAGGGGTTGATGGTTTGCGTTTATATGGGTGCTAAGGGAGAGCATGATAGATCCCTTGCACAAAGGAGAGAAAGGGTTCCAAGGGGAAACGTGGTCGTTCCCTTGGTGGGTTTATTGGTATTTGGGGAAATTTTGATCGTAGGTTTGGTTTTATGGTACAAATCTAGGCTCAAAACAATTTGTTTATGTAGGGTAGGGTTAGGTGTACCTAGGCTATTGATACATGCCCCAGGGACAACCATGTCTACCAAATTTGAAAATTTATTTTCTTTTTCACTTTGAAATTCTTTTTGGTGTTGGCATTCGCCGCACCTTCCAAATCTACATCCTTCGGCACATTTTGTGGGGTTGTGGTGCATGATTGTGATTCGAATCTTGATCGTCTACAGGTCGTACACAACGAAGAGGAGGATCGAGTAGAGAGTTTAGAGAGAAAAGAGTTTCAAGTATACCTTTTTCATGCTTGACTACCTTTCCATGGTGAGAGCTCCCATTGCTTTGGTAGGTCTTGGATTTCATACTCCAAACCTATGTGTGTGCAACACTCGTTCTCTCTTGTGTATGAAATGGTGCTCATGGGAATGAAACCCATTGGAGCAGCCGATTTTGAAAAATTTGGAATGGTGGGTGTGAAGTGACTCTCATGCCCCACTCCACTTGTGCGCTTAGAGATGAAAACTTTTTCTTCCTTTTTAGTTTTTCGAATTTCAAACTTTTGATTTTCAAATATTTTTGGTTTTTCAAGATTTTTCAATTTTTTTTTGGTCTTTCCAAATGTAATAAACTTTTTTTGGTTTTTGGATGGAAAACGGGGTGTTTGGTGTTTAGCAAGGTTATACAATTTGGTTTCCACACTTGCCTTATCTGCGGCCTCATGTCCTTCATGGGGTTGTGCCTTGGTTTGTTTTTTTGAGTATGGCTCTTCTCTCTACATACCCAAGATGATTTTTCATGGGAAAGGTGCATCTTGGCCTCTAGGGCCTCAATTTCCTTTTTAACTTGCATTGCTCTCTCCCTCGAATGGGTGATTTCCTCTTCTCGGGCTTGAGAGGATCTTCTTGTATATTTGGAAAACCGATCTTGAGAATTAGATGAAGTCTTTCTTGAATGGCTTGATTTTCTAGGTTTCTTACCACGAGAGGAACAAGATTCTCCTTCTTCGGCTTCTTCATTTAAAGCAGCAATCCTTTCTTCCACCTTCTTCATTATTTTCCATTTTATGGAGGCCAACATGTCTTTTGAAAACCTGTTTGAGAACTTGCTCTTATAGCATGAGCCCCACCTTGACATCTTGGAAGATCCTTCTGAGCTCGACATGATCAACCTTTATACAAGAACTTACCACAAATATAGAAATTGGGTTAGTTTTGCAAATATATAACGGATTCAAATAAATTCCTAAGACTCAAGTCTCACTGGGCATGCCAAATCTGTAGACAAGCGAGTTCTTTTTGAAGTAGTTCTTTTAGGATTTGAAATTAAACTCTTGAACTACGTCGCGTGGTGAGAGCATGTCAGTTAGTTTACTTAAACTAATAAAGTTTAATTTTCTAACTTTCGTAGGCGATTGTGGACAAGAGAGTTCTTTTTGATGTAGGTCTTCTTGAACCGACACTCAAGGGTCAGCCTAGACGCTTGAAAAATGTTTGGAATCCATTAAATTTAGAGAAAGCAAAACCTTCATTTTACAAGTTTCAGAATTCATGACTAAGTTCCTCATTTCTGAAAATTTCAGGTTCTCAAAATTATAGAATCTGTTATGTTTCCAGAGACCTGTTCTCTGATTTTTTTAAAATACTTTTGGGGTCTCAAAAATTCTGAAAAATTCACAAAAGCAAGGTACACATGTATATAATCATAAAAAAAAATTATTTTTTATTTTTCTTCTATAAATCAAGATAATTAAATCTGTAACCGATAACTATTCAGAAATTCAGAACAGTTCTATGCCTATGATTTAGAGGCTCAGAAAAATAGTCATATCTCAACACTCAAACTTCTAAATTTAGTGAATCTATTTTTTTTGGAAAGCTCCGGAGGTTATCTTTCTAAAAAATCAATTTTCATGCAATTACATTCAGTATTTACAGAGATATGAATAAAAGAACATATATCTATTTATGAACTTTCTGTTTCTGCAAAACATAATCTGATTTCTACTAAATTTCACAGATTTAATTAAATAGGTAAATGACTACATAAAATATTCAAAATTTTATCAGGTAATCTTTGATATGCCTAGATTGGATGTGCAAAAGATCGACCTAATTGGATCAGTCGATTGTCTCAGAAAAATCCATGTTTAGTTGTGTGCAGTCATAAAGTTTTAAAAGTTCAGATTTAAAGAAAATTTCAAATGTGTTCCCTTGATCATTTGGAACAACTTTCAACCTATAACCAATCATAAAAATCATGCAGATTACAAAGATGTGTAGTTTTTATTATGTTCATGGAGATTAAGGGATAAACATGCACGTTTTGTATCAATATTGATCATAAACACGATCTTTAGTTCAGTCTTTGAAAAATCTTCTACAGAACCTATAGATTCTTGAAATTTTAGACAATTATAGGCATGAAACCAATGAGACTGATCCTTGAGCGCTGGTTGAAGAAGGCCTACGTCGAAAAGAACTCACTTTTCTATAATCGTCTATGAAAGTCAGAAAATCAAAACTTTGTTAGTTTAAGTAAACTAACTCGCACGCTCGCACACACGACGTAGTTCGAGAGTTTAATTTCAAATCCTAAAAGATTTTGAAATAAAAATTCACGTCTATAACTGCAAACAAAGTTATAGGACTTTGACCCAACCTCTGTTGCAGGATGTGCAGTGTTTACATACTCTATTTTGTTTTTATTCAGTTTTTCCTAATTTTATTTATGGAATTAAATGATCCTAAAATTCTTACAAATTATAGACAGTGGGTCTGTGTGTATGTTGGGTGTATAAATTTCATCGCATTCAAATCACTGAGTAAGGAAGAAAAAATTAGTAACCACACAGATGTAGGATGCAAAAAATAGAGTTTTGAGTTTCAAGAAAATATGTGGATGCATCCGACCTAATTGAAATGTAATCCACAACAATCAAAGCATAAGAAAATGAAATAATTAAGGAAACTATTAGTATTGCATAAGCATAGAGGAGGTTAGGGAATATAAGATCTTATAATGTATATTAAGGTAGAAGAAACTATGAATCAAACACATAGAAGATACCCACAAGCATGAAAGAAATTGGGCAGCATAACCCCTCAAATATTACATCAAGAATTGAGAAATAAATTCCTTAGCTACAAACCCTTTTATTTGAATGGAAAGGAATAAGAGAGTAATGGAAAAAAGAGAAAGGAAGAAGGGACCTCAAGACGAGAAAGAAGCTTGATGACCGGCAACTCCTCTTAGTGGTAAGCTACTTGGGAAGGGGCAACTCCCTTCTCTCTTTCTTTCCCTCTCTAACTGATGGAATTCTCCTTGATTTCCTCCCCAAAATTAGCACCCCAAGCCCCCTATTTATAGTTTTTCAAGGGGGCTTTAGGGCCTTCCTTGGATCGGTTTTGGGCTTCCAATGAGATGTCCAATTTGAATTTGGATCCAACCAGATTTTATAGATTAGTGGTTGCACATAGGCCATGTGGGACATGTGGAGTGGTCCCCCATGAGCCCAAGTGGGTTGGTATAAGCTTGGTTGCAACCAACCCTTGGTCGAGCCAACCAACTAGGTGCGCTTCATGACTAGATGGCCCTTGTCTTGGTTCACTTGATTTGGCTAAATTGTGACTCTACTTTGCATGGTGTATGGCATGCTCAACCTGCCACTTGCTTGATTTCCACTCAAGTTTTAATTGACTTGAATTTAACCCAAACACCTTTTGATGTTGAACTACTTTAACCCAATTCTATGCGATAGCCACTACTTGATTCAACCTTTCTTTTGTCTTTGGCCCTTTGATTTTAACTTAGGGCTTAGATAGGATCATTGCTTTGCATCGAGTCACTTTTGTGCATTTGCCTTTAAATGCTCCTTTTCTTGGACCAACATCTGATTGGTATTAGAGCTTGGCATTAAATTGTGCCTTGACTAATTCCTTTCTTCGAGCTGGGTAGGTATCTTGACTTGTCTGGATTGGGTCGAGCCTTAGTTGGCAAGACTTGATCTGGCCCTCAGTCATCCTCTTGCTTAATTTGGATAAACTTTGATGCATGAGGTAGCACCTATGATCTCTATTCAATCTAATGCATAATTGGGCTCTCTCTCCACCAAGAAGAAAAAGAATTTAGGATTTTATATTAAACGGATTCTGAACCAAACGTACTTTTTATCCTGATTTATAAACAACTATATTTGTGTGATTGAAAGAGACATGCATCATAGGATTTGGATACAAATATAAGCTACATTATACACCTTACTGTTTGGGGCCCTCATGCTGGCCAAGGTGGGGGTGTTACTCGTGATGATGATGTTCCTCATGATGATGATGATGATAATGATAGTGATGATGAAGCCTACGACAACCAGCCCTTTATCCCTTTCTGTTATAAAGAAGAAAAAGCTGTGGGCGGGGTGACAGGGAAAAATAACAATACAATTGTAACGTGAAACATTACTAGTATTTTTATTATTTGATAGATATGAGCAAATGCTCTTTCAAAAACACAGTTACAATAAACAGCCACTTAGATAAGTGTTTATTTCAGTCGTAGTTGCACGCGGAGTACGGGCACTTATTCTTGTTGGAGCCCAAAAAAGCACGTACGCTTAGTTTCCGGAACCCTCTCCACGCCCATGGTGGCCGCCATGGTGTTCATGGTGGTGGCCGCCATGGTGCTCATGGTGGTGGTCATGGTGGTGCTCGTGATGATGTTTGTGGTGGCCATGGTCATGATGGTGGTTATGCTTGTGCTCATCTGCTTCGAGCAATTCCCTTCCTCCTTCAACGGCGTACATGCACAGGGCGATGGCAACAAGAAGAACAAGAAGAATCTTGGCGGTCCTCATTTTCTCTTAATTGCTCCAAATTCACGAAAACCACAAGAAGGTACAAAGACTAAGGAAATGACTGAAGGGATGAGTATATTTGGAGAAAACTCCCTTATATATAGGCGTTTGGGCAACAACGAAATAGTCTAGACAACCAGATACCAACAACAACGTGAAAGCCATTATGTGTTCATGGAAAGCACGGTGATAAATACACGACATTGTTTAGTAGGTATCAAATTTGTTTAGTGGAGACGTGAAGGCCATTCTTCTATTACCCAACTGGCTTTGGATAAAAGGCAAAAATATCCTTCCGTCTCTTGATCCGTCAAAAGATTGTATTGTTTTATAAGGTCTATTGGGAGTTCACTGCATGCACCTTGTCCGCCGTGGAGTTGCAATATTGAGCAGTCATCGTGTTGATAAGACTTGCAGCATCAACCTGTCACTCCTTTACCCACATTTCAAATGTTCAACTTCAAAACTGTATATTGGAATTAGTAACCGAGACAGTAGACATAAATAGGGATGAACAAGTTGGATGCGTGCATACGCAGAAGAAAGTTTTTCTTTTGGTCTAGCTTTTTGGCAAGCAAGTAAAATTGAACATCAATGATACAGAGGATCTTGTCTGAAAAGCTAGCTAGTCTCATATACGATATTAAAAGATTTTTTCTTACGGGAGTCAAGTGAAAATGTTGCTAAAGAAGGACAAAGAAACTAAAAGTTGGTTATATATATATAATATAATATGTAGATTTTGGGATTGTACCAAAATAGAGAACCATGTAAAGGGCTTGTTATTCTAGGCATGTCCGGTTCCGGGGCTTCAAGCAACCAGTTCCAGTTTGCCCGAAACATGGAATCCGAATTGTCGGTTTCAGGGCCGTTTCAATTCTGACATGGAACCACCCTCAAACCGATATTACATTTGACCTCTCAAGAGTCGAACTCCTCATGAGTAAAGTAGATGAGACTACAATTAGGTTGAACATGCATTTGTGATATATAACTTAAATATATAAAAATTAATGCATGATTTAAAACCACACAATCCAATTTTTATTCTGAGTCAATTTCCTAAAATATCAAACCGTAACTAAATCAGGGGGTCCCAATTACGGTTACGATTCCAGCTATCGGCGGTTCTGCATTTTGTTCAGTTTTGGTTAAAAGTGCGGCCCATTCCGAAATGGTAATGTGGTTTCCCTCCTGCTAGCGCAAGCATCCATGTGTAATGTCCTAGAACATGTAAGAAAAATGCAAGATTGAGGGATCCAAAACTCCCATCAAGAGTGCAAGTATAAATCATATTTATTATGCTTTGATCACTCTATAATTCTTTGATTTCAGGGAAAGTATTATGCATAAAAAAAAGGGTTATACACAAAAGGATTATGAGACAATTCAGGCGTGAGAATGTATATGGATTTTGTCAAAACTATTGCTAGAGTTCATACCCGATTTTGAATACCAAAACCTTTTACGATTTTTTGACTTCTTTAATTTTTTCAGATTTTTCCAAACAAGTGATAGCAGGAAGAACATAAAAGACCTTCTTTTTGAAATTTTCAGATTTTTCTAATGTTTTTGGGGTTTGAGAACTTTTTAAATTTTTAATTTTTCTAAATATATACTTTTTTGGATTTTTTTAATAAAAGGAGTTTTCATCAAACCTATATAGAAAAAACTATGAATTAGACTCCAAACAAGAGGTCTAAACCATAGGATTTAGTTTTAGCTTATTCTAGGGCACCCTTGATCCAATTGGTTTTACGTGGTAGTGGAGGGGGTATGGGTGGGTTGTATACTAAGTCATATCGACCCAAGTTAGACGGAGGTAGGATGGGTTCTAATTTACCTTGTTTTTTGACTCCTAGACCCTGGTATTGTGTATACCCCATGTTTAGTAACATATTTCAAGGCTTTTTGAGTTTTAAAAAATTTTGAAGAAGAGGATGACCTTGGAATAGTATACCATCTATAGCATGGTTATACACCCGAATTTTATTAGTTATGCCTTGTAGGTTTATGGCTTCAGGGGTAGAAGGATTTGACTCCCCCATGATGCACATGACCCTGGGAGTGGAAGACTTGGGTGAATTGGGTTGCTCTAAGAGATGGACGACCCTGAAAGGGTGAGACTTGGGTTCTTCTAGGGTACATGTGACCCTAGATGGTTTGGGGTGGGTCAATTCTAGTTCTCCAGCAGGTGGATGGTCTTGGAAGAGATCCTAGGTTCAACTAAATGTGCCCTTGGGGGTGAACGGTGTGAGTTTATATGAATGCTAAGGGAGAGCATGTTTGATCCCTTGCAAAGGAAAGAAAAGGATCTCAAGGAAAACCATCAGAGCAACTGATTTTGAAATGGTGCTTCAAGCTCCCATTGTTTCTCAAGGTCTTGGATTTCCTCCATCAAGCCTATGTGTGTGCGACACTCATTTTCCCTTGTGAATGGTGCTCATGGGAATGGAATCCATCGGAGTAATTGATTTTGAAAATTTTGAGGTAATTGGTATGAAGTGACTCTCATGCCCCACTCCACTTGTGCACCTAGGGATGTAAACTTTTTCTTTCTTTTTAATTTTTTGAATTTCAAATTTTTTATTTTTAATTCTTTTTAAGTTTTAAATTTTTTCCAGATTTTTTTTGTTTTTTAAAATAAAGAACTTTTTTGGTTTTTCTATAGACAAATGGGTGTTTGGATGATTAGCAAGGTTAGACGATTTGATCTTAACACTTTCCTCGTCTGCGGCCTCATATCCTTCATTGGATTTTGGCCTCAATTTGTTTTTCCAGGTATAGTTTTTCTCCTTATATACCTAAGATGATTTTTCATGTGAACGATATATATTGGCCTCTATGGCCTCAATTTTCCTTTCAAGTTGTATTGCTCTACTCCTCAAAAAGGTAATTTCTTCTTCTCGGGCTTGAAAAGTTTCTTTAAGGTTTTAGAAAATTGATTTTGAAAATTAGATGATGCCCTCCTTGACGTATTTTCAAAGGAATCATCCAAACCTGACATTATTGAATTGTTGTAGTTGAACTCAAAACAAGGATTTAAAGAAAAAGAAGTTTAAAATCACGATTTAAAATTGGAATTGGTTTTGAAAGAACTAAAATGCATCAAACAATTTTCAAAGACTCATATCCCACCGGTTGTGCCAAATCTGTAGGCCTGAATTTTTATTCCAAAGTCTCTATAAGCGAGCATGCTAGTTAGTTTACTCAAACTAACAAAGATAATTTTCTGACTTCTTGTACAATGGATAAGTGAATTCTTTTCGTCATAGGCCTTCTTGAACCGATGCTTAAGGGTCAGCCTAGATGTTTTGAAAATCATTCGTGATCTAGTAAGTTTTCAAAAGCAAAATTCAAATTTCAAAGGTTTGACAAAATCGTGATTTTAACTTCTTAACCTACAAACATCCCAAGTATTGAAAAACACAAATTGGTTTTGTTTTTAGCGACTCATCTCTCCTTTTTTTAGAAAAGTTCTGAATCTCCAAAAATTATTAACATTTTACAAAAAACATATTTGATGTAAAGATTAAGAAAATATTTTTATTTTTATTTTATGTGCTATAGATTTATATAATTAAATCTGAAAATACACCCCACTTAGATTCTCGGGACATACATGTGCCAGAAAGTCAGAGGTTTAGAAAAATTGTTGTATTTTTATAATCAGACCTCCAATTTCTATGAAATTAGTCTTATTGTAAAGCTATGAATTTCAACAATTAGACCATTTTCAATCAAATTAGTTCACTATGTACAAATATATTGGGTAATAACACAACCTCTGGTTCTTCAGAATTTGTTCCGATTTCAATAAAACTTCTCTAATTTTATTGGTGATGTTTCACAAGAGTAAAATTCTTTAAAAAGAAATTGAAACTACGTTGGTGTGTGTAGATTAGACTTGAAAATTTTAGAAGCATTCGGAGCATAGGATCATGAAATAAAATTCATTCATCATACATATGTAGAGTGCAAACCGATTTTCAGATTTGTGTATGTGTTTTCGTCAGAATTAAAATTTAATCTACAGTTATTCAAAATAAATAAAATCCTAATTACCATGTGATCATAGGGGATTAAGAGGTTTATAATCTTATATTATGTTATGGAGTAGAAAGAATCAAAATTAAAATATATAACAAATAGCATATGAATGAAAGAGAGATAGGGTAGCGTATGAACCTTGATTAATACATCATCATGGAGACGTGAGCTCCTTAATTACAACCCCATAAAGCTTAACGAAAGAGAAGATATAATTATAAAAAAATAAAGAAAGAATGAACCTGTGGGGGAAGGATTGGAGGATGGCCAACGGTTAGTGGCGGTGCACCTTCTTCTTCATCTCTTCCTCTTTCTCTCTCTCTTTCTCTCTTTCTATTTTCTCTTTTTCTCCCTCTTGTTGGGTCGTGCGAAGCTGGATGGTTGGATGACTTCTGAATGAGATGATGGATTGATGATTTGTACCCCCTTGAGGCCCCTTTTACAGGCCAAGGGCTACCTCTTTGCTGCACTTTTTAATAAGGCAAGTTGCCTTATTGAAGATGGTTGCATTTGGCAAGTGAATGCTGGCCATTCTTGCCAAAAACTGCTCCCTTAAATAAGGTAAGTTAAGTGTTGGTCATTCTTGCCAAAAACCTACTTCGTGTGATATGGTAAGTGCAACTGCTCATTTAATGAAGCTTGATAAGGTAAGTCGCTTAATCCTTTGATGTTGAACTTCGAAACTAATAAGTTTTCTCTTAGTGACTTACCAAATTAAGCATCACTACGTGCCAAATTGAGATTTACCTTCCTTTTGTGTGGATAACACTGACTTTCCTTCCTAGACGCCAACCTTCCATTTTGGGTGCCGACTTTCCTTCTTCAACGTCGACTTTCCTTTCCTTAACGTCGACTTTCCTTCCTAGATGCTGACCTTCTTTCTGGGAACTGACTTTCCTTCTTAAATATCGACTTTCCTTTCTTTAACATTGACTTTCCTTTTTTGATATCGACCTTCTTTTCTTGATGCCGACTTTCCTTCTTGAATGTTGACTTTTCTTTTTTGAATGTCAACTTTCCTTTCTAATACCTGAAACTAAAAATGACAGGTTACCTTACCCAACAACAACAAAATTGGAAGGTGCTCGATCGTTGCCTTTTTAGTTCATACCATCTCCCCTTTTCGGAGAATTTGTCTCCTTCCGGTCCGAGTTTTACATATGAAAGGTTTCAGACACTTTATATAAAAAAAAATATTTTATATTTAAAAACATTCAATTTAATGAAATCTTCGAATATTATTTTAGAAAAGCACTAGGTTTCATTCCCAGTTTTTATTTGCTAGGGTGACCTACTTTTGCTCCGTGAGTTAGTCTATAACCATTTTGACCATTTAACCCTTTTTATGGTGTAGGGTATCAAACCACTTTAACTACTTCAATGTGTGTAGGGTATCAAACCACTTTAACCACTTCAATGTGTGTAGGGTATCAAACCACTTTAACCACTTTAACAGGTATAAGGTATCAAACCACTTTAACCCTTGGGTATCAAGTCTTAGAATGAGACTATTCTCAACCGAGCGAATTTTTGAGGCCTGGTTTGAATTTAATTTTAATTTGAATATCAGGGGTTTTGAAATTTTATAAATTTATCAATTTGCAAACATTTTCGGGCTTGATTCCTAATGTTCTCATTTTCATTTGTTTCTTTAAAGAAAATTATTTGAGATCATCCTTTCTTTAAATGCAATCATTTAAAAAAAGGCATAATCTTGTCAATTTTGTCATCAGGACAAAATAGTTATTTTTATAAAATTTTGTTCAAATTTGATTTTTTTTGAAAGGGATGCAATATATCATCATTTTGAGGTTACTAGAAAATTTTAATACCAAAATAAATTCATTTGATGTATTTTTATTTAAAATCCCAAAGCTACAAAAAAAAGCAAAATTTCTAAAAGATAGAAATTCTTTATTTTGAAAAGAAAATTTGGGTGTTTACATTATCTCTTAATGTTGAACCGCTTTTGCCCAACCCTATGCCTTGGTTGTGACTTGGTGTGATACTTCCTTATCATTCGGCTAGAACTTGAGGCTTAAATGAAATTTTGCCTTGTTTTAAATTGATTCAACCTTGCCCGTTTGGCCTTGAATGTATCTCTTCTTAGACCAAGATCTGATTTTGTGTTGGAGCTTTGAATTGGATTTTACCTTGACTAATTTCACTCTTCAAGCCGGGTTGGGATCTTGACTTGCCTGGGATTGGGTCGAACCCTGGGTCAGCTAGATTTTGTCTGGCCCTTAGTCGACCTCTTGCTTGATTTGTATGTGCTTGCCCATATTGATTTCATCCTTATCTTCTTTCAGAAATTTCGTCTCATGTCGATTTGAGCTTTTGTTCATTCTTTGGATAAACCAACTTTCTTTTCGAAATTTCAGTTGTCCAAATTGTTTCGCAAATCCGGGGTTTCAAGACATTTTTATTTTGGGAAAATGATTTTTAGAATTTTATGAAATTCCAAGACATTTTCAAATCATGGATTTTCAAATGTGCCCTGTTTTACTTTGAAAAATATTTTTAGGGTGTTAACATATATGTTGAACGGGGTCTATGAGACATGACAAAATGTAGTATTAGAACCCAGGCAGATCTCAGGGATAACCCAAGACACTAGAAAAATTAAACCATAACACATACAACATAATTCTGGATTTTCTTTTTTTAGGATATTAGCTATGAAAGCACCAGTTCACAATATTCAAATTCTAGGTCATTCAAGACCTAGTATGAGTCCAAGAAGAGACTATTAGTGCTTGAGTGAGGAGCTTAGAGGGACCAAACACATACAATAATCATTAAATGCATGATCGAACCGTATATGGGCCAAGTGCATGCATGACTCTGGTCCTGAAAAGTTGCATTGAATCCCAAAAGGATACACAAATAGCCGGTTGATTCACCACTTAATCAATTGACACAACAACATTATGTTGGGATGATACGAGGATGCCCTTAATAATCCAACAAGATACGATCCAACATTGATCAGAAATAACGAAAAGGGTATCAAAGCACATAAAGACCACCAAAAATCATCAAAGGAACTACATAGATAGGGGTTCTTACACAGTACAACAACAACAATTAAGCCTTTTCCAGACGGGGTTGGCTACATGGATTCTTTGTTTCCACAAATCCCTATCGTGTGCCATGTTAGTAGTTAACTCACAATAAGCTAGATCATTCTTTATTGTTTCTTTCCAACACTTTTGTGGTCGTCCTCTACCTCTTTTAATACTTTCCAAATTTAGTTTTTCATACCTTCTTATAGGTTCTTCTTTTGATCTTCTTTCTATATGTCCAAACCATCTTAAACGATATTCTCTCATTTTATCCTCTATTGGTGTCACACCTAATTTGTTTCTAATAACTTCATTATGTATACGGTCTTTACTTGTATGACAACTCATCCATCTCAACATCTTCATTTCTATCACACACATCTTTTGTACATGCTGATGATTAACTGCCCAACACTCAAAACCATAAAACATGGCAGGCCTAATTGTTGCTCTATAATATTTACCTTTTAACTTTAATGATATCTTCTTATCACAAAGAATACCTGATGCTCCTCTCTATTTTAATCAACCAGCATTAATTCTATCCGTAACATCTCCATCAATTCTTCCATCACTCTCAAAAATTGACCATACGTATTTAAAACTTTCTTTTGGGAGATGCAATGTGTGCCAATTTTAATTTCTATGTCCTCTAAGGTAACCAAATGATCAAACTTACATTCCATATATTTTGTCTTTGTTCTACTAAATTGGAGGCCTTTGCTTTCTAATGTTTTTCTCCGTAGTTCCAATTTTCTATTAACTTTTTCCTTACACTCCTCCATTAATATAATGTCATCTATAAATAGCATACACCAAGGTACTTCATCTTAAATATGTTTTGTTAACTCATTAATTACCATTATAAATAAGTATGGACTTAAAGTTGATCCTTGATGTAACCCAATATTAACTTCAAAAAGTTTGTAGTTCCTTCATGAGTCCTCACACATGTTTTTGCACCATCATACATGTCTCTTATAAGGTTAATGTATGTCAATAGGATACCTCTTTTTTCCAAAGTTCTCCAAAGAACCTCCCTCGGTACCCTATCATAAGCATTTTCTAGATCAATAAATATCATGTGAAGGTTTTTCTTTTTTACTCTAAAATGTTCCATAAGATGTCTGAAAAGGTGAATCGCTTCAATAATAGATCTAACTGGCATGAATCCAAATTGGTTCTTTATTGTACTTGTTACTTTTATTAATCTACGTTCGATAATTCTTTTCCATAATTTCATAGTATGTCTCATTAACTTGATACCTCTATAATTTACACAATTCTGAATGTCTCTCTTATTCTTATATATGGGTATAAGTGTACTCGCTCTCCATTCCTCAGAAATCTTTTGGTTTCTCCATATTTCATTAAATAGTCTTGTGTGCCAAGTGATTCCTATTTCTCCTAGTATTTTCCAAACTTCTATAGGAATATTGTATGTCCTACCGAGTTACCACCCTTCGTATGTTTAAGAGCCTCTTTGATTTCATTCTTTTGAATACGTCGGTAGAAATTGTGGTTATTATACTTTTCTGATTTTGCTAATTCTCCTAAGCTAATACTAATATCTTTATTTTTATTAAAAAACGTATAAAATAGTTTTTCCATCTATTTCTTATATCATCATTTGCCACTAGAATTTTTCATCCTCATCCTTGATGCATCTAACATAATTAAGATCTTTAGTTTTCTTATCTTTAGCCCTAACTATCCTAAAAATATCTCTTTTACCTTCTTTTGAGTTGAGTTTTTTATATAAATCCTCACAAATTTTAGATTTTGCTTCACTAACGGTCTTTTTCGCTTCCTTTTTTGCTTTCTTATAAGCCTCTAAAGTTTCAAAATTGAGAGCTTGATATACAGTAGAATTCAAAATTGATGATTGAGTATTTGTGAAGGTATCTGAGTAAAGTGATTTGAGAAAAATAATTTGCGTAAAAGGGTAAATTAAGAGCTTGATATATGGGAGCACATCCTATCACTTAAAGAATCAGAGAGGTGGCTTATAGGCTGGAGTTACCATGCATGTTTGGACCCTAATCGGAGAGGTGGCATATGTGGACCATAATGTATTCTCGCAAGCTTGAGCCATAACCTCTCTAGGTGCAAGGGGATTTGACCTATGAGTTGCAATAGTTGATTGGATGGAACAAATCCTAAGTGGACGACCACGGGCCCCTTGTTGGCTGTCATGGCCGTCTTTGGAACTACAGAAATGTAGTGGAGAGGGAAGAGAGAGACAAAACAACAGATAATGTGAGAGAGAATCATTGTTAAAGGAAGTTGGAAGTAAGGGATTGTGCCAGATACCCTCAAGGATTCCTCTTCCATTTCGATTTCAATTTTTCATAGAAATGCTGGTGATTGAAGCTGTATTCGGGGCCAATTGAATGAAAATCGATTGACGAATGGATTAGGTTCATTTTCGACAACAATGGCCTGTAAAACAAGTACAAATCCATACTTTTGGTGGGCTTTTGGAACTTTGTCCCTTTCTCTATTTCCCCCTTTTTTCGGCAAAATCTCCACTGGACAGAATAGATCTGAATCGTTTAACTAGATCTAGTCTGATAAAATATATCCACGTTTTGTTTTAGGCAATTTTGGAACCGTTTGAACTCCAATTTTGATGTGGTTTGAACCTTTAAGCCTGTAACTGAATGTAGAATGGTGTGAACTATATTTATGTGATTGAAAGAGACATGCATCATGGGATTTGGATACAAATATAAGCTACATTATACACCTTACTGTTTGGGGCCCTCATGATGGCCATGGTGGGGGTGTTACTCGTGATGATGATGTTCCTCATGATGATGATAATGATGGTGATGATGAAGCCTACGACAACCAGCCCTTTATCCCTTTCTGCTATAAAGAAGAAAAAGCTACAGGCGGATCACAAGGAAAGCTAACAATACAATTGTAACTGAAACATTATTAGTATTTTAATTGCTTGATAGATATGAGCAAATGCTCTTTCAAAAACACAGTTACAATAAACAGCCACTTAGATAAGTGTTTATTTCAGTCGTAGTTGCACGCGGAGTATGGGCACTTATTCTTGTTTTAGTCCAAAAAAGCATGTACGCTTAGCTTCCGGAACCCTCTCCACGCCCATGGTGGCCGCCATGGTGTTCATGGTGGTGGCCCCGGTGGCCGCCATGGTGTTCGTGGTGGTCATGGTGGTGCTCATGATGATGTTTGTGGTGGCCATGGTCATGATGGTGGTTATGCTTGTGCTCATCTGCTTCGAGCAATTCCTTTCCTCCTTCCACGGCGTACATGCACAGGGCGATGGCAACAAGAAGAACAAGAAGAATCTTGGCGGTCTTCATTTTCTCTTAATTGCTGCAAATTCACGAAAACCACAAGAAGGTACAAAGACTAAGGAAATGACTGAAGGGATGAGTATATTTGGAGAAAACTCCCTTATATATAGGCGTTTGGGCAACAACGAAACAGTCTAGACAACCAGATACCAACAACAACGTGAAAGTCATTATGTGTTCATGGAAAGCACGGTGACAAATACACGACATTGTTTAGTAGGTATCAAATTTGTTTAGTGGAGACGTGATGGCCATTCTTCTAATACCCAGCTGGCTTTGGATAAAAAGCAAAAATATCCTTCCGTTTCTTGATCCGTCAAAAGATTGTATTGTTTTATTGGGAGTTCACTGCATGTTCCTTGTCCGCCGTGGAGTTGCAATATTGAGCTGTCATCGTGTTGATAAGACTTGCAGCATCAACCTGTCACTCCTCTACCCACAGCTCAAATGTTCAACTTCAAAACTGTATACTGGAATTGGTAACCGAGACAGTACACATAAATAGGGATGAACAAGTTGGATGCGTGCATGATGCAGAAGAAAGTTTTTCTTTTGGTCTAGCTTTTTGTTAAGCAACTGAAATTGAACATCAATGATGCAGAGGATCTTGTCTGACAAGGTAGCTAGTCTCATATACAATATTAAAAGATTTTTCTTACCATTATTGGGAGTCAAGTGAAAATGTTGCTAAAGAAGGACAAAGAAACTAAAAATTGGTTTTATATATATATATAACAACAACAACTACTAAGCCTTTTCACATACTAGACAGGGTCGGCTACATGGATTCTTTATTTCCACATATTCCTATTGTGTTCCATGTTAGCAGTTAACTCACAATAAGCTAGATCATTCTCTATTGTTTATTTCCAACACTTTTGTGCTCGTCCTCTATCTCTTTTAATACTTTCCAAATTTAGTTTTTCTAACCTTCTTATAGGTTCTTCTTTTGATCTTCTTTCTATATGTCCAAACCATCTTAAATGATGTTCTCTCATTTTATCCTCTATTGGTGCAACTCCTAATTTGTTTCTAATAACCTCATTATGTATATGGTATTTTCTTGTATGACCACTCATCCATCTCAACATCTTCATTTATGTCACAGCCATCTTTTGTATATGTTGATGATTAACTGCGCAACACTCAGAACCATAAAACATGGCAGGCCTAATTGATGCTCTATAATATTTACCTTTTAATTTTAATGGTATCTTCTTATCACAAAGAATACCTGATGCTCCTCTTCATTTTAACCAACAAGCATTAATTTGATGTGTAACATCTCCATCAATTTTTCCATCACTCTCAAAAATTGACCCTAGGTATTTAAAACTTTCCTTTTGGGGAATGCAATGTGTGCCAATTTTAATTTCTATGTCCTCTAAGGTAACCAAATGATCAAACTTATATTCCATATATTTTGTCTTTGTTCTACTAATTCGGAGGCCTTTGCTTTCTAATGTTTCTCTCTGTAGTTCCAATTTTCTATTAACTTTTTCTTTATACTCCATTAATATAATGTCATCTACAAATAGCATACACCAAGGTACTTCATCTTAAATATGTTTTGTTAACTCATTAATCACCATTATAAATAAGTATGGACTTAAAGTTGATCCTTGATGTAACCCAATATTAACTTCAAAAAAGTCTCGTTCCTTCATGAGTCCTCACACATGTTTTTGTACCATCATACATGTCTCTTATAAGGTTAATGTATGACAATGGGATACCTCTTTTTTCCAAAGTTCTCCAAAGAACCTCCCTCGATACCCTATCATAAGCATTTTCTAGATCAATAAATATCATGTAAAGGTCTTTCTTTTTTACTCTAAAATGTTCCATAAGATGTCAGAAAAGGTGAATCGCTTCAACAGTAGATCTAACTGGCATGAATCCAAATTGGTTCTCTGTTGTACTTGATACTTGTATTAACCTACGTTCGATAATTCTTTCCCATAATTTCATAGTATGACTCATTAACTTGATACCTCGATAATTCGCACAATTTTGAATGTCTCCCTTGTTCTTATATATGGGTATAAGTGTACTTGCTCTCCATTCCTCGAGCATCTTTTTGTTTTTCCATATTTCATTAAATAGTCTTTTGAGCCAAGTGATTCCTATTTCTCTTAGTATTTTCCAAATTTCTATAGGAATATTATATGGTCCTACCGATTTACCACCCTTCATATGTTTAAGAGCATCTTTGACTTCATTCTTTTGAATACGTCGGTAGAAATTGTGATTTATATACTTTTCTGACTTGGCTAAATCTCTTAAACTAATACTAACATCTTTATTTTCATTAAAAAGATTATAAAAATAGTTTTTCCATCTATTTCTTATATCATCATTTGTCACTAGAATTTTTTCATCGTCATCTTTTATGCATGTAACATAATTAAGATCTTTAGTTTTCTTATCTCTAGCCCTAACTATCATAAAAATATATCTTTCACCCTCTTTAGAGTTGAGTTTTTTATATAAGTCCTCCCAAATCTTAGCTTTTGCTTAATTAACGATCTTTTTCGCTTCCTTCTTTGCTTTCTTATAAGCTTCTAAAGTTTTAATAGTTTTCTTAACATAATGTAATTTATAACATGCCCTCTTTGCCTTGATTTTATTTTGTACTACTTCACTCCACCACCAAAATTCTTTTTGTGCCGAAACACCTCCCTTAGATACCCCTAACACATCTTTCACCACTTTCCTAATATGTATAGCCATATTGTTCCACATATAACAGGGTGTGCCAACATAATTCCAAACATCTCCTTGAAGGATTTTCTATTTAAATATATCTTCTTTCTCTCTTTTGAGGTTTCACCATTTAGTTCGAATAGCTCGATGCACTCTTTTCTTCTTTGTCTATTTTTCTATTTATAAATCAATAACTAAAAGTCGATGTTGGGTGGTTAAGCTTTCTCCTGGAATTACCTTACAATCTTTACAACACACTCTATCTTTTTTTTACAAATAAAGTAATCAATTTGTGTTTGTGATAAGCCACTCTTATTAGTAATTAAATGTTCATCTCATTTTTTGAATATTGTATTGACTATAAAGAGATCAAATGCCATAGCAAAATTTAAAATCTCCCTACCTTCCTCATTTATATCTCCAAAACCAAAGTTTTCATGAATCTCTTGATATCCTAATGCCTCTTTACCGACATGGCCATTTAAATCTCCTCCTAAACAAATCATCTCCCTTTGTGGAATCTTTTGAAACACCTTATCTAACTCTTCCCAAAAATCTGTCTTTATACTATCTTCTAGTCCTACTTGGGGTGCGTAAGCACAAACTATATTCAAAACCTCTACTCCTAACACTAATTTCAACATCATATTCGGTCACCATATCATTGTATGTCTACTACACTCTCCTTTAAATCTTTATTTATAATAATACCAACTCCGTTTTGAGCATTTTCTTTACCTGAATACCATAATTTAAAACATTTATCCTCTATTTCCTTTGCTTTTTCTCCAACCCATTTTGTCTCTTGTAAACATAGAATATGAATCTTTCTCCGAATCATAGTATCTACCACCTCCATTAGCTTACCCGATAATGTTCCGATATTTCAAGAACCAATGCGAATCTTATTATCTAGGACTAACACATGTAAGAAAAACGCAAGAGGGAGGGATCAAAAGCTCCCTTCAAGAGTGCAAGTATAAATTAGATCTTTTATCATGTTGGTTATGGTGCCTTTGAATTGTCAACCATGTAAGGAGTTCAACTATGTGGCATGGATGGATCCTATGTATATCTCGGACGGGGGTCTACGAGGCATGACAAAATGAAGTATTAGTGCCTAGGTAGATCTTGGACATAACCCAAGACACTGGACAAATTAAACCGTAACACATATAATAGAATTATAGATTTTTTTTTTTTAGGACATTAGTTGTGAAAAAACCAGTTCACGATATTCAAATTTTTGGTCATTCGAGACCTAGTATGAGTCCAAGAAGAGACTACTAGAGCTTGAGTGAGGATCCTAGAGGGACCCAATACAACCCACTAATAGTAGGCACATGCCCATGTAGCCCAATTCTAGGTGATATACCCAATCAAAGTACATCACAATTATCAATTAACATGAACCAATCGAGGATATACCTAATTCTAGGTACAGTATGACCAGTTTCGGTTCCTAAAAATCTCCTGGCCTAATCTGTTTCTGGTAGAAGATTGGTTTCAATCCCACCATGTCGGCCCAAAATTTGGTGAACCTTCTTAGGCAGAGTTAACCACAGTTTCAACAAAAAAGAACCGAATCTATAATACAATGAGCATTTGGTCTATTTTGGTTCTAGACAAGGGGTTCCAAAGTCAATGTAGAGACTTGAAACTTAATTCGCATACTACAAGTGCGCGAGCATATAAGCTAGTTTGCTAAAACTAGTAAAATGTTATTTTTGTCTTCTAAGCGTATGTCAGTAAGTGAACTCTTTTCACCGTATACCGTGAACTGATGCTCAAGGGTTGCTTGAAAAACGTTTGAGATCCGGTATGTTTCGAAAATTATATTTCAATTCAAGCACATTTACAAAAATCGTGAACTGACTTCTTGACTAAAAAATAACTCTAATAATGAAAACAGAAACTGGTTTTATTTTCAGAGATATTTTCCTAATTTTTTTGATAGTTTGTGAATCTCTAAAAACTTTTTAAATTTTATACAAAGTAAATCAGGATGTTAAGATTCTAAAACTATTTTTACTTTGTTTTGATGTGTTGTGGGTATGTGGAATTAAATCTAAAAATATCTCTTACTCTAGCATTCGGGACAAATATATGACAGAGACATAGAGGCTTAAAGAAGTGATTGTATCTCAGCACTCATATCGTAGACTTTTATGAAATTAGTCTCGTTGGAAAGCTATAGAGTTCCAATGGGACCGTTTTTAATCAAATTGGATCACTGTTGTAGACATGAATTTTTATTTCAAAATCTTTTAGGATTTGAAATTAAACTCTCAAACTACGTCGTGTGCGCAAGCGTGCCAGTTAGTTTACTTAAACTGATAAAGTTTGATTTTATGACTTTCGTAGACGATTGTGGATAAGTGAGTTCTTTTCGACGTAGGCCTTATTTAATCGATGCTCAAGGGTCAGCATAGAGGCTTGGAAAATGTCTGGAATTCATTAAATTTGTTAAAAGAAAAACCTTGATTTTACAAGTTTCAGAATTCGTGACTAAGTTCCTGATTTTTGAAATTTTCAGGCTTTGAAAATTACAGAATTTGTTTTGTTTCCAGAGACCTGTTCTCTAATTTTTTAAAAATATCTGGAAACTATATTCAAAATATCTAAAAATTACAGAATTTGTTTTGTTTCCAGAGACCTGCTTCCCAAAAAATTGTCTTTATACTATCTTCTAGTCTTACTCGGGGTGCGTAAGCACAAATTACATTCAAAACCTCTGCTCCTAACTCTAATTTCAACGTCATATTCGGTCACCATATCGTTGTATGTCTACTACACTCTCCTTTAAATCTTTATTTATGATAATACCAACTCCGTTTCGAGCATTTTCTTTACCTCAATACCATAATTTAAAACTTGTATCCTCTATCTCCTTTGCTTTTTCTCCAACCCATTTTGTCTCTTGTAAACATAGAATATGAATCTTTCTCCGAATCATAGTATTTACCACCTCCATTAGCTTACCCGATAATGTTTCGATATTTCAAGAACCAATACGAATCTTATTATCTAGGACTAACTTTCTTACCCCCCGCATCCGACCATAATCAAAATGCGGAGACCCTATCTGAAAATTTTTTACTACATTCGGGCGGCAATGTAGCAGGACTAACTTTTTTACCCACACTCGTCCATGATGTAGGAACCCTCTCTGCAATTGGTTCACTACATTCGGGCGAAAATGTAGTGGCCCTTGCTTACTTGTTAGTACATTGGGGCTCTGCAACATGTCGCTAGGTGGGGACACCCCAAAGCAATGCTCATAATTTTTGTAATCCATGTTATAAAAATCCGACGAAGTTTTATGCTGGCTATCGGAAGCCTAACACAACCCTCCTCCTTTATCCGGGCTTGAGACCGGCAATGCAAGGGTGATCCCTTACATGAGTGGAGTTATATATATATATATAGTTGTTGGGATTGTACCAAAATAGAGAGAAGGGCTTGTTGTTCTAGGTATGTCCGGTTCCGGGGTTTCAACCAACCAGTTCCAGTTTGCCCAAAACATGGAATCCGAAATGTCAGTTTCAGGGCCGTTTCAATTCTGGCATGGAACCACCCTCAAACCGATATTACATTTGACCTCTCAAGAGTCGAACTCCTCATGAGTAAAGTAGATGATACTATAATTAGGTTGAACATGCATTTGTGATATATAACTTAAATATATAAAAATTAATGCATGATTTAAAACCACACAATCCAATTTTTATTCTGAGTCGATTTCCTAAAATATCAAACCGTAACTAAATCAGGGGGTCCCAATTACGGTTACGATTCCGGCTAAATGCGGTTCTGCATTTTGTTCAGTTTTGGTTAAAAGTGCGGCCCATTCCTAAATGGTAATGTGGTTTCCCTCCTGCTAGCGCAAGCATCCTTGTGTAATGTCCTAGAACATGTAAGAAAAATGCGAGATTGAGGGATCCAAAACTCCCATCAAGAGTGCATGTATAAATTATATTTTTTATCATATTGGTTATGCTGTCATTGAATTGTCAACCGTCTAAGGAATGAGACTATGTGGCATGGATGAATATATTGAACGGGGTCCACGAGTTAAACCGTAACACATACAATAGAATTCTAGATTTTCTTTTTCTAGGATATTAGCAGTGAACTAGCTTTTTGAAAAGTAACTCAAATTGAAGATTAATGATGCATTCTTTAGGAAAATCTCAAGTTATAAGGAGGAGCTTATCCCAAATTCTAGTTGCATTGAATTCCAAAAGGATACACAGCCACTTAGATAAGTTTTATTTTAATATTTTTATTACTTGATAGATATGAGCAAATGGTTTTTCAAAAACACAGTTACAATAAACAGCCACTTAGATAAGTTTTATTTTAGTCGTACTTGCACGCGGAGTATGGGCACTTATTCTTCTTTGAGCCCAATAAAGCACATACGCTTAGTTCCCGGAACCCTCTCCACGCCCATGGTGGCCGCCATGGTGTTCATGGTGGTGGCCCCGGTGGCCACCATGGTGGTCATGGTGGTGCTCGTGATGATGTTTGTGGTGGCCATGGTCATGATGGTGCTTATGCTTGTGCTCATCTGCTTCGAGCAATTCCCTTCCTCCTTCCACGGCGTACATGCACAGGGCGATGGCAACAAGAAGAACAAGAAGAATCTTGGCGGCCCTCATTTTCTCTTAATTGCTGCAAAAAAACGAAAACCACAAGAAGGTACAAAGACTAAGGAAATGACTCAAGCGATAAGTATATTTGGAGAAAACTCCCGTATATATAGGCGTTTGGGCAACAACGAAACAGTCTAGACAACCAGATCCAACAACAACGTGAAAGACATTATGTGTTCATGGAAAGCACGGTGACAAATACACGACATTGTTTAGTAGGTATCAAATTTGTTTAGTGGAGACGTGATGGCCATTCTTCTAATACCCAACTGGCTTTGGATAAAAAGCAAAAATATCCTTCCGTTTCTTGATCCGTCAAAAGATTGTATTGTTTTATCTGGTCTATTGGGAGTTCACTGCATGCACCTTGTCCGCCGTGGAGTTGCAATATTGAGCTGTCATCATGTTGATAAGACTTGCAGCATCACCCTGTCACTCCTTTACCACGGCTCAAATGTTCAACTTCAAAACTTTATATTGGAATTAGTAACCGACGACAGTAGACATAAATAGGGATGAACAAGTTAGATGCGTGAGTGATGCAGAACAATGTTTTTCTTTTCGTCTAGATTTTTGGCAAGCAACTCAAATTGAAGATCAATCACGCAGACTTGAGGAAAATCTCAAGTTATAAAGAGGATCAAGTCTGAAAAGCTAGCTTGTCTCATATACAATATTAAAAGATTTCTCCCTTACCATTATGGGAGTCAAGTGAAAATGTTGCTAAAGAAGGACAAAGACACTAAAAGTTGGTTATATATATAATATAATATAATATATAGATTTTGGAAGCGTACCAAAATAGAGAACCATGTGAAGGGCTGGTTATTCTAGGCATGTCCGGTTCCGGAGTTTCAAGCAACCAGTTCCAGTTTGCCCGAAACATAGAATCCAAATTGTCGGTTTCAGGGCCGATTCAGTTCTGACATGAAACCACCCTCAAACCGATATTACATTTGACCTCTCAAGAGTCGAACTCCTCATGAGTAAAGTAGATGAGACTACCATTAGGTTGAACATGGATTTGTGATATATAACTTAAAAATAAATATATATAAATTAATACAGATTTAAAAACATCCAATCGAATTTTGATTCTGCATCGATTTCCGTTACGGTTCTGGCTACTGGCGGTTCTCAATCTGGTTCAGTTTTGGCTCAAAACGCGGGCCCATTCCGAAATGGTTGTGGTTGCCCTCACGCTCTCATAAGCGTCCTTGTGTGATGTCCTAGAACATGTAAGAAAAATGCAAGATTTAGGGATCAAAAACACCTTCAAGAGTGCAAGTATAAATTATACCGTAACACATACAACAAAATTTCGGATTTTCTTTTTCTAGGACACTAGCAGTGAAAGCACTAGTTCACGAAAGTTTTTCTTGTCATCTAGGTTTTCGAAAAGTAACTCAAATTAAAGGTCAATGATGCAGACTTCAGGAAAAATCTCAAGTTATAAAGAGAAGCTTGCCTCAAAAGCTAGCTAGTCTCATATACTATATTAGAAGATTTTTCCCTTACCATTAATGGCAGTCTTGTGAAAATGTTGCTACAGAAGGAGAAAGAAACTAAAAGTTGGATATATATATACACAAATAGAGATGGGACTAAAGATTTAGGGAGCGTACCAAAATAGAGAACCATGTGAAGGGATGGTTGTTCCAGACATCTTCGGTTCCGGGGTTTCAAAATTGGTCGTGTTCAGGTTGCCCTCTTACTCCCATAAGCATCCTTGTGTGATGTCCTAACACATGCCAGAAAAACGCAAGAGGGAGGGATCAAAAGCTCCCTTCAAAAGTGCAACTATAAATTAGATCTTTTATCATGTTGGTTATGGTGCCTTTGAATTGTCAACCATCTAAGGAGTTCAACTATGTGGCATGGATGGATCCTATGTATATGTCGGACGGGAGTCTACGAGGCATGACAAAATGTAGTATTAGTGCCTAGGTAGATCTTGGACATAACCCAAGACACTAGAGAAATTAAACCGTAACACACACAATAGAATTATAGATTTTTTTTTTCTAGGACATTAGTTGTGAAAGCACCAGTTCACGATATTCAAATTTTTGGTCATTCGAGACCTAGTATGAGTCCGAGAAGAGACTACTAGAGCTTGAGTGAGGATCCTAGAGGGACTCAATACAACCCACTAATAGTAGGCACATGCCAATGTAGCCCAATTCTAGGTGATATACCCAATCAAAGTACATCACAATTATCAATTAACATGAACCAATCGAGGATATGCCTAATTCTAGGTACAGTCTGACCAGTTCCGGTTCCTAAAAATCCCCTGGCCTAATCTGTTTCTGGTAGAAGACTGATTTCAATCCCGCCATGTCGGCCCAAAAGTTGGTGAATCTTCTTACGCAGAGTTAACTACAGTTTCAACAAAAAAGAACCGAATCTATAATACAATGAGCATTTGGTTTGTTTTGGTTCTAGATAAGGGGTTCCAAAGTCAATGTAGAGACTTGAAACTTAATTCGCATACTACAAGTGCGCAAGCGTATAAGCTAGTTTGCTAAAACTAGCAAAATGTTATTTTTGACTTCTAAGCGTATGTGAGTAAGTGAACTCTTTTCATCGTATACCGTGAACTGATGCTCAAGAGTCACTTGAAAAACATTTGAGATCCGGTATGTTTCGAAAATCATATTTCAATTCAAGCACATTTACAAAAATCATGAATTGTCTTCTTGACTAAAAAATAACTCTAATAATGAAAACGGAAACTGGTTTTGTTTTCAGAGATATTTTCCTAATTTTTTTGATAGTTTGTGAATCTCCAAAAAACTTTTAAATTTTGTACAAAGTAAATCAGGATGTAAAGATTCTAAAACTATTTTTACTTTGTTTTGATGTGTTGTGGATATGTGGAATTAAATCTAAAAAGGTCTCTTACTCTAGCATTCAGAACAAATATATGACAGAGACATAGAGGCTTAAAGAAGTGATTGTATCTCAACACTCATATCTTAAAAAGCTATAGAGTTCCAATAGGATCATTTTTAATCAAATTGTATCACTGTTGTAGACATAAATTTTTATTTCAAAATCTTTTAGGATTTGAAATTCAACTCTCAAACTACGTCGTGTGCGCAAGCGTGCTAGTTAGTTTACTTAAACTGACAAAGTTTGATTTTATGACTTTCGTAGACGATTGTGGATAAGTGAGTTCTTTTCGACGTAGGCCTTCTTTAACTGACGCTCAAGGGTAAGCCTAGAGGCTTGGAAAATGTCTAGAATTTGTTAAATTTGTTAAAAGAAAAACCTTGATTTTACAAGTTTCAAAATTCGTGACTAAGTTCCTGATTTCTGAAAATTTGAGGTTCTCAAAATTATAGAATTTATTCTGTTTCCAGAGACTTGTTCTCTAATTTTTTTAAAATATCTACGGGTCTGCAAAAATTCTGAAAATTTTATGCAAGGTACACATGTATTAATCAAAAAATATTTTTATTTTTTATTTTCGTTCTGTAAATCATGAGAATTAAATCTGTAACCAATGACTGTACAGAAATTCAAAACAGTTATGTATGTGTGATTCAGAGTCTCAAAAAAATAGTCATATCTTTGCACTCACACTTCCAAATTCTGTGAAATTTATTTTGTTTGAAAGCTCTAGATGTTTGCTTTGTAAAGAATTAATTTTCATTAAATTCCATTTAGTATTTACATGAATAAAAGAACAAACATCTATTTCTGAACTTTCTGTTTCTGCAAAACAAAATATGATTTCTGCTAAATTTCACGAATTTAATTAACCACGTAAATGACTACATAAAATATTCATAATTTTATCTGGTAATCCCAGGTATGCCTAGATCATAAAATTTCAAACATGTTCCTTGGAACAACTTTGAACCTGTAACCAATCCTAAAAATTATGCAGATTACAGAGATGTGTAGTTTTTATTATGTTCATGGAGATTAAGGGATAGACATGCACGTTTTGTATCAATATTGACGCAGACCTGTGGCGTCGATGGGGATTGGCGTTACGGAGGTGATGAAGGGTCTACTCGGACGAAGAATCAGTACAAGCGGACGTCGGATGGTGGCGCAGGAATGGCCTGCGTTCCTTCTTCTCCTCCTTCTTTCTTCTCCTTCTTTCTCTCTCTTTCTCTCTCTTTTCTGTTGTTTTCTCTCTTCTCACGGATTGGTATCTTGCACTCAGTAGTTGATGGCTTTGCAGCACCTTCGAGGCCCCTTTTATAGGCCAAAGGATGCCTCTTTGCTACTGTCATTTATAAGGCAACCTGCCTTATATTGTTTAGGTGAAATAGGGTAAGAATTTGCTCCACAAGGCCTTCCAAATCGGGCGAGATGTTGTTGAAGGTAAGTGGCTAATCTTGCAGAACTTCTTGCTGAAACCGGTTAGCATATTATACGGCAAGTGGAGCTGTTGTGGAATCGTACGATGTTCTTTGCAGAATTCGATGGGAACTGCAATTGGTAAGTGGAGCTGTCTTGATGGATTCTGCCAACATGGTAAGTTGCCATTGCTTTGGACCTGGATAGTGATCGCCTACTCCTGCTTTGGCTTCTTCTCCTACTTCTACCTCTACTTCTGTGGCAAGATAGAGAGCTTTTGTCATGATAACGATGATCAAAATCTCTTTTGTAGCTTGATCTGTAGTAGTTTTCATGGTCATATCCACGGGTGCCATATCGAGAATATCTCTGATTTCCACGATAGCTATAGTCTCTTGAAGAATATCTTCCAATTCCATGCTTTGTGCACCCATGCTTGTAGCTGATAGGCGACGGGGATGGAGAGACGGACTCTGATTTTGATGATAGGGACATTGGTTGAGACCTTAGGCGAGGCAGGGGTTCAGCCCTTTCCCTCCTCGGAGAAGATTGTTGAGCTTTTTCTTTCTCTTGTTCTGCATTTTCTCCAGACAAAATTTTGCTGATCTGGACTGCACGAGCAGCTGCTTCTTCTGCATCAACTTTTATGCTAGCAGAGTTTGCTGTAGCCTGTTGTTGAGCTAAAATTTGTTGGTTTAGTAATGATTGCTGAAAATGGTATTGCTGAAGAGCTATAGCAAGTTGCATCAAAGGCGTGCTGTTAGGCTGCAGAGGCACATAAGCTGGTGGAGCCGCAATAGGTACAGATCTAAGTACATGTTGGCCAGATGCTACTCCAACAGAATAACTGCTTGTTGGTGCTCTGGCACCAGGTTCCATCTTCCACCTTCAAATTCCAGCTATCGTGAACAAAGTGCTGCCTCTTCCAAATATGGATCTATGAAAGGAGAAGAGGCGATTCCACTAGTCCCCTCTAACTTTAGACCGTCCTCGATTGCAGGAACCACGTTCATACACCTTAAGCTGCTCGACTTCATACTCGTCCATGGGATCAGCCATGAAGAAGACCTCATATGTCTTCCTCCTAAGCAGCACCCAGAACGCCTCCTTTATTCTTCATCATTCAACTCAGTGGAAGCATTCGTTTGAGGAAACAAATGGAGTTTCGACTTCCATAAAATCAAGGTAGCTGCATCAGAATTTATAATTGTATGGATAAGATCCAAAGCTGGCTACCTGAGAGAACTATGAAGTGAAGAATCCTTCGATGAACGCAGCAGAGAAGGGCCCATCATTGGGATCAATCAGCCAAAGGATCAAGCTTTCTGCCATCTGTGGTTCCCATATCCACTGCTTTTGAAGTCCCTCTTGTACCTCTCGCAGGACAAATTCACACCTTTTAAATATCTGCATCAAAATGCTCCATGAATTACACACTTTTACTGAATTTCTTGACGGCTTACCATCTCCACCCTCATCACAGCCTTTTGGAACTTCCTAGTCAAAAGAAAGTGAGATGCTTCCAGCATGGGACAATATCCAATCTTTCACTTTAAGCGCCATATTATTATTATCTGCAGCTTCCATGATGGATAAACGAGATAAAACCCAAATAACAGCCTTAGAGAACGATATTAGAAGAGAATAGGGATCCATTTCTGCTAAAACGTTGAACCATATCAATGGAATGCACATCCAATCATTGTAGTCCCTGAATGTTACTTTGCTTAATAAGCTAAACTCAGTCCAGCAACTGGTGTCCTTTTCTTCAGCATCATGAGAAAAATAGGTCATGCTGCAATTCTCTTTATTTCACCTGGATCTAATGTCTCTTCTTGATTTTGCAGGAATGCTTGAATGCTGGCATCAGTGGATTCTTCATGTGACGACCCAGGGCTGCTTCAACATGTTCCCTTCGAACAGCTCTAGTTGTGTTCTGTTGTTAGTTGATTGGAGTTTGTGCATTCACAAAATGTTCATTGCCAACATTTATATTAGACTTATCAATCAAAACAGTATCAACAGTGAGAATAGATTCAATTCCATCGTGCAAACATAATGCATCTTGTTGAATGAGCAATGAAGAATCAACCAGCCTCTCTTGGGTAGGACTGTGGTTGCTTTCTGAGGGAGAATTTATCTCATGATTCACCTTATCAAATCGTCATTCCTCATCCTTTGCACATTTACTCGTCATACTAACAATACTTTCATGTGGTAAACTGCCATGATTTTCAACGTTGCAATTGTGTAGTTTATCTTCTACAAAACCTTGCGCTTCAATCCCCTTCTCGTGTTCACCATTCTGAAGCTCAATACAGGTATCAGCAGCTTCAGCAACCTTCGCTGACATAGTTTCAAGTATTTTATTGTGTGCTGAACAGCTATCAACTTCATCTGACTTAATTGCTAATTCTTCTTCCAATGCCTCTAGTGTTGCTTTCCTTTCTCTTAATTCATCCTCCTGATCCTTTGCCATAGAAGTCGACTCTTGCAATGGACTTAAATCAAAAGACAAGCCATGTCTTATTTGAAAAATCCTTGTCTATACCAAATTGCAACGCAACCTCTCAACTTCAGCCTCCACCTGCTCAATGGAATCAAGAGCAGGCACTCCATGCCCAAACACTTCATCCACAAAAGCAAAAATAAGGCTCATCACATAGCTAAACGGATTCTGTTCTTCTTTTCGTATATCCATAAGAATCCACAACTCCACTAACGTACTGCCAAGATCTTGAAGCTTTTGCAGTCCCTGTTGTTAAATGCCAAAGCTACGATTGCTTCTTCAGGCTTTGAGTATCTTGATGAGGTAATAAGAAAATCTTTGTTATAAAACATAGCCAGTTCAGTAGTCGAACTGGATGAAGCTGAACACAGCATAGGCAAGAACTATTTTCAGGACAAGGAAGCCTCGTATGATGCTCTTAACTGGAGATATTAAGGTTACATCTATGAGAGTGTTCAAGCAAAGCCATGTTATGTGCATACTTGCTATGAAAATGTTCAAGCAAACCCATGTTATGTTTTTGAAAACCAGTTTTTTTCTTGCTTGCTGGATCTTTCTTAATGAGTGTTGGAACACTAACACTATTTTCAACACCGAAGTAACATAACAGCAAAAGGACATAGTTCAAAATTGATGAAGATCAGTATACTAATTGCATTTTTCTAGTAACCAAACATAATATGGACACGTTACTAAATGCGTTTGATGCCAAACATTTCTCTTCGGAAGTCATCGTTTCTGCATCGATCTTTCTTTTCTTTTGATGATACCGACTTTCCCTTCTGGAAGTTTATTTCTTTCCAAATATGAGCTTTTCTTTCTTGGACGCCCACTTTCCCTTTTTAACGCTTGCTTTCCTTTCTGGGCGCCCAGCTTTCTTTTCAAGTGTCAACTTGCCTTTTTGATGCCTGTTTCCTTTCAAATGATAAGTTTTCAAAATACTTTTCAACAGAAATCTTTTAAAGAAATGAAATCTTGCTTTTTCAGTGCTGAGGGTAAAATCGTCATTTTTATTAAATTTTGTCCAAATTCGAAATTTTTAGAAAGAAAAGCAATCTTCCATCATTTTGAGGATTCCATAAAATTTTGATGCGAAAAAAAGCTCGTTTGATGCCTTTTTTATTCGAAAACCCAAAGCTGTCAAAAATAGCTAATTTCCTAAAAGGAAAAATTAAAAAAAAAGTTTGGGTGTTTACAGCTGCCCCTCTTTGGCATTATCCCAAATTTATTTGGATAATGACAAAGATGAAAACACCTATTTGCTTTTCTTCCCAGATTTACATTGAGAGTATGAAATTTTTCTTCATTCCATAACATCTATTCCCTTGAATTTACTTTTATAAAAGAGGGGATCTTAGAAAAAGGAGATTTGGTAAGAACACCTAGTCTTAGGGCAACCATATATGAATGACCACTTTATGAATGCATGCATGTATGTGAGGTGAATGAAATGGATGTTTAGAGACTCATTCCTTTGATTCGCGAACTTGATAAGAAGCCTATGATGGCCAGCTGCCCCAAGCAATAGTCCCTGTATTGTTTCTTTTGATGTTTTGGATTTTCAAAATTTATTTTCAAGAGGAGAACTCCTTTTTGTGATTCAAATCCTGATGGTCTACCGGTCCTACACAACGAAGAGAAGGATCGAGTAGAGAGTTTAGAGAGAAAAGAGTTTCAAGTATACCTTTTTCCTATGTCACACAGACACCTCTAGGAGGTGAAGTGTGTGGGCCGACACGGGTGCGACATCGACACCGTGTCGGTGCGGCATCGACACGGTGTTATGTAACTGCAACACAATCAACGTGTCGAGACATAAATCTAGGTGCAGTCAACGTGTCGGGCACGTTTTCGTCTATTTTTTTAGGTCATGAGTATAAAATGTGCCTTGCCCACACGCGATTCAGCCAACGTCTTCCTCCTTCCTCCTGCCCGCACGCGATTCAGCGAGCATCTTCCTCCTTCCTCCTGCCCGCACACGATTTAGCCAGCGTCTTCCTCCTTCCTCTTTTGGTTCAGGTTATCATCAGTTAAATCTTTGATTCTTTTAACAATAACTGATAATGGTAGTGCCACCTTGTTGTGAGAGACGTAATGACAAAGGGTTCTGTTGAGATCCATATATGATCTGCTATGGTTTTTGTAGCAGAAACAAGTCAACAACTAGCCAAATCGAGAAAATAGCTTAAGGGAAGTAAAATGTGCAGTACTCAACCTTCAGGAACAGTTTTCCCTTACATGCTAAGTTTATATCGGATTCAACAATTTGGTCAGTTGCTTTTATTTGAAAGATATCAGTTGTTCGAAGGATGATCTGAGACCCCTACTGAAATCAGAAGAAAAAGTTAAGTGCTAACGTGCCTTCTATCCGCTTACTCTTGCATTTGTTTAATAGTTCTTTCAGTTTCAGGTTTACCAAGATTATGTAAACCTTTCTTTTTCCTGTGTTGCTTCCATATTTTTGCTCTTTTGTAAAGTATAACAACACAATTAAGAGAGAGCTAATTAAGATATGAAGAGAGTGACAATTAAGAAATATAGGAAAAAGATAATGGAACACAAATATGCTATCAAAACATGCAGTGCTCGCACTAAGAATGCAATAGTATGTTGTGTGTTGATATGTGCTTTGCTGATTGTGTTACTACTACTTCATGCTTTATCTTTATCAATGATCCTAACATCATTGTTTATATGATTTGGTTTTCTCTGTAAACTTTGTGGTGGATTGAATGTTCCTCTAACATGCTCAAAAGAACAAAAACGAGTAATAGAGAAGGGATGTCTGTTCAAAGTTTTAAAACAAATATGAATACTTGTAAACCTGATCACCAGCTACATTCACTTTTACCCGTTTTTACTTTTTACAATCTGCATACTAAATCTCTAGATTTGTTTTATATTACAAGTTGTTGGTAATTTTATGACTAACTCCATCTCTTATTTGTTGTTTTTGATATTTTGTTTTTTGAAACAGATTGTGAAATTGTGAATTGAGTTGATCTTAAAAATGATCGACAATAGAAAAGGAAAAGGAGTATCAATTGGTATTGGCCATACTGGGAGTTCTAGTGGAAGTGTTCCTTCTTCAAGTTCAGGATCAACAACAAAAGTTTCAAAACCTTCAATACCTCGTGATGATGCACCATTGTGGATGCATGTACAAAAGAGAGAATTATACGAAGGTGGTGGAGGTAATACACATTTTATGTGTAAATTTTATAACATGAAATTTACAGGATCATATACCAGAGTGAAGGCACATCTTTTAAAATTATCAAAACATGGTATAAGAGCATGTCCGAATGTGGATGAGGATTTACGAAGACAATTAATGAAAAAGCAAGATGAGTATGAAAAGAAAAACGAAAGGAGTGAAAAAGGAACAAATATTCCATTATTTGGTGGATACAAAGAAGATGCAGAAAAGAAAAGAAAGTTAATGCAAAGTGAATTTAATGGTTTTAGAGGAGGAGCAATTGAAAAATCGTTTAATGTAGTTAGAAGGGAGGAGCTGGATAGAAAGGTTGGAAGATTTTTCTTTTCAAGTTCACTTCCTTTTAATGTAGCAAGAAATCCATATTGGAAAGATCTTGTCACTTCATTGGCTAATTGTAATTTACATGGTTATGTTCCTCCAAGTTCTGAAAAATTGCGAACCATTATTCTTCAAGAAGAAAAAGTCAATATTGAAAGACTTTTAGAACATAAGAAGTTTTCATGGGAAACTAATGGTGTTTCTATTGTTTCTGATGGATGGAGTGATATTCAAAGGCGTCCACTCATTAATTTCATTGCTTATTCAATTAGTGGGCCAATATTTTTGAAGTCGGTTGATGCATCTGGAGAAATTAAAACTGCATGATGCTTGAAAGATTTATTTGTAGAAGTTATTAAGAGTGTTGGACAAGATAATGTTGTATAAATAATCACTGATAATACAACTAATTGAAAAAGTGCAGGGTTAAGTTTGAAAGGTGAGTATCCACACATTTTTTGGACACCTTGTGTAGCTCACAATTTAAATTTGGCTCTTTCTCGTATATATAAGCCATCAAAAGATAAAGATAATCTTCATGCATATGAATTGTGTTCATGGATTGAAGATATGACAGCAGATTATATGAAGATAAGGAATTTTGTAATGAATCACCATTTAATTTCAGTGATATTCAATAGACATTCTCATTTAAAGTTGTTGAAGGTTGTAGAAACACGTTTTGCTTCTTTGATTGTGATGGTAAAAAGATTCAACACAATAAAGACATCATTGATTCAGATGGTTACTGATCCAAGCTGGGATGCATACCGTGGTAACAAGGTTGAAGATCAAACAAGAGCCTAAGCAATGAAGACTATTATTCTTAATTATTTATGGTGGGACAAGGTATCATATTTTTTTAAATTCATAGAGCCTATGTGGGAGATGTTGAGAGAAGTTGATAAAGATGAACCAATGCTTCATAAAGTTTATGAAATGTGGGATACCATGATTGAAAAAGTTGAGTCAATAATTTTAAAGCATGAGGAAAAAGAACTTCATGAGACATTAGCATTTTATGATCATATCCATTCTATATTAGTTTCAAGATGGGACAAAAGTAACACTCCATTGCATTGTTTAGCACATTCTTTAAATCCAAGATATTATGGGAAGAAATGGTTGCATGAGAGCATTGGGCATTGTCCTCATAATCAAGATCCTGAAATAACAAAGAATAGACAAATGTGTTTGGGAAGGATTTATCGTGACTCATACTTACTTAGGCAAGTAAATTCTGAATATGGAAAGTTTTCTTGTGCCAGACTTGATTCATTAGAAGCACTGGAAGCAAGGGATTATCAAGATCCACTGATTTGAGATGCCTCTTCTTCAAAAGCTTGCATCAAAATTATTATCCCAACCTATTACTTCTTCTTGTTGTGAAAGAAATTGGAGTATATATTCTCAAATTCACAATATCAAAAGGAACAATCTATCAAGTAGTTGTGCTGAAGACTTGGTTTATGTCCATTCAAATCTGAGATTGGTTTCACGATCTAATGTTGAGTACAGGTAAAAATTACTAATCTTTTAAAATTATTTTCAGAGGAATATCACTTAGATGACAGCCAAGATTTGCATACTCTTAATATGGAACTCACTGATCCAATAGTCCCTTTAGTTGATGATATTGTTGATAGTGAAGATCTATAATTTATCAGGTACATGTTCATTACTTCATTTCATTTATCAAACATTAAACATATAACGGATTCAAATAAATTCCTAAGACTCAAGTCCCACCGGGCATGCCAAATCTGTAGACGTAAATTTTTATTTCAAAATATTTTAAGATTTAAAGTTAAATTCTCGAACTACGTCGTATGTGCGAGCGAGCATGTCAGTTAGTTTACTTAAAGTAACAAAGTTTGATTTTCTAACTTTCATAGATGATTGTGGATAAGTGAGTTCTTTTCAACGTAGGTCTTCTTAAACCGGCACTCAAGGTTCAGCCTAAATGATTGGAAATGTCTAGAATCTGTTAAATTTGGAAAAAGCAAAACCTTGATTTTACAAGTTTCAGAATTCGTGACTAAGTTCCTGATTTCTGAAAATTTCAGGTTCTGAAAATTATAGAATCTGTTATGTTTCTAGAGACCAGTTTTCTGATTTTTTTAAAAATACTTTTGGGTCCGCAAAAATTTTGAAAATTTTATAGAAGGAAGGTATACGTGTATAGAATCATAAAATATTTTATTTTTTATTTTCCTTCTATAAATCAAGAGAATTAAATCTATAACCGATAACTGTTTAGAAATTCAGAACAGTTCAATGCATGTGATTCAGAGGATCATAAAAATAGTTATATCTCTGCACTCAAACTTCCCAATTCAGTGAAATTTTTTTTGTTGGAAAGATTCGGATGTTAGCTTTCCAAAGAATCAATTTTTATGCAATTTCATTTAGTATTTGCAGAGATATGAATAAAAGAATAGACATCTATTTATTAACTTTCTGTTTCTGCAAAATAGAATCTGATTTCTACTAAATTTCATGGATTTAATTAACTAGGTAAATGACTACATAAAATCCTCAAAATTGTATCAGGTAATCCTTGACATGCAAAAAATCGACCTAATAGTCGATCGTCTGAGAAAAATCCGTGTTCAAGTATGTGCAGTCATGCGGTTTTAAAAGTTCAGATTTGCAGAAAATTTCAAACGTGTTCCCTTAATCATTTAGAACAACTTTCAACCTCTAACCAATCCTAAAAATCATGCAGATTATAGAGATGTGTAGTTTTTATTATGCTCATGGAGATTAAGGGATAGACATGCATGTTTTGTATCAATATTGATCATAAATACGATCTTTAGTTCAATGTTCAGTCTTCGAACAATCTTCTGCAGAACCTATAGATTCTTGAAATTTTAGACAATTATAGGCATAAAACCAATGAGAATGATCCTTGAGCGCCGGTTTAAGAAGGCCTATGTCGAAAAGAACTCACTTGTTCACAATCGTTTACGAAAGTCAGAAAATCAAAACTTTGTTAGTTTAAGTAAACTAACTAGCACGCTCGCACACACGACGTAGTTCGAGAGTTTAATTTCAAATCCTAAAAGATTTTGAAATAAAAATTCAGGTCTACAACTGCAAACAAAGTTATTTCATTTTGTTTTTATTCAGTTTTCTTAATTTTATTTATGGCATTAAATGATCCTAAAATTCTTACAAATTATAGACAGTGGGTCTGTGTGTATGTTGGGTGTATCAAATTTCATCGCATTCAGATCGCTAAGGAAGGAAAAATTAGTAACCACACAGATGTAGGATGCAGAAAATAGAGTTTTCAGTTTCATGAAAATATGTTGATGCATCCCACCCAATTGAAATGTAATCCACAACAATCAAAACATAAGAAAATGAAATAATCAAGGAAATTATTAGTATTGCATAAGCATAGAGGAGGTTAGGGAATATAAGATCTTATAATGTATATTAAGGTGGAAGAAATTATGAATTAAACACATAGAAGGCACCCACAAGAATGAAAGAAATTGGGCAGCATAACTCCTCAAATATTACATCAAGAATTGAGAAATAAGTTCCTTAGTTACAAACCCTTTGAATTGAATGGAAAGGAATAAGAGAGTAATTGAAAAAAGGGAAAGGAAGAAGGGACCTCAAGACGAGAAGGAAGCTTAATGACCGACAACTTCTCTTAGTGGTCGGCTACTTGGGAAGGGGCAACTCCCTTCTCTCTTCCTCTCTCTTTCTTTCCCTCTCTAACTTCTGGAATTCTCCTTGATTTCCAACCCCAAATTAGCACCTCAAGCCCCCTATTTATAGTTTTTCAAGGGGGACTTTAGGGCCTTCCTTGGATCGGTTTTGGGCTTCCAATGGGATGTCCAATTTGAATTTGGATCCAACTAAATTTTATAGATTAATGGTTGCACATAGGCCATGTGGGACATGTGGAGTGGTCCCCCATGAGCCCAAGTGGGCTGGTATAAGCTTGGTTGCTACCAACCCTTGGTCGAGCCAACCAACTAGGTGCGCTTCATGGCTAGATGGCCCTTGTCTTTGCATGGTGTATGGCATGCTCAACCTGCCATTTGCTTGATTTCCACTCAAGTTTTAATTGACTTGAATTTAACCCAAACACCTTTTGATGTTGAACTACTTTAACCCAATTCTATGCCATAGCCACGACTTGATTCAACCTTTCTTTTGTCTTCGGCCTTTTGATTTTAACTTAGGCCTTAGATAGAATCATTGCTTTGCATCGAGTCACTTTTGTGCATTTGGCTTTAAATGCTCCTCTTCTTGGACCAACATCGGATTGGTATTAGAGCTTGGCATTAAATTGTGCCTTGACTAATTCCTTTCTTCGAGCTAGGTAGGTATCTTGACTTGTCTGGATTGGGTCGAGCCTTAGTTGGCTAGACTTGATCTGGCCCTCATTCATCCTTTTGCTTAATTTGGATAACTTTTGATGCATGATGTAAAACCTATGATCTCTATTCAATCTAATGTGTAATTGGGCTTTCTCTCTCCACCAAGAAGAAAAAGAATTTCGGTCGGATTCTGAACCAAACGTAATTTTTATCATGATTTATGAACAACTATATTTGTGTGATTGAAAGAGACATGCATAATAGGATTTGGATACAAATATAAGCTACATTATACACCTTACTGTTTCGGGCCCTCATGATGGCCAAGGTGGGGGTGTTACTCGTGATGATGATGTTCCTCATGATGATGATAATGATGGTGATTATGAAGCCTACGACAACCAGCCCTTTATCCCTTTCTGTTATAAAGAATAAAAAGCTACGGGCGGGGTGACAGGGAAAGCTAACAATACAATTGTAACGTGAAACATTACTAGTATTTTTATTACTTGATAGATATGAGCAAATGCTCTTTCAAAAACACAATTACAATAAACAGCCACTTAGATAAGTGTTTATTTCAGTCGTAGTTGCACGCGGAGTATGGGCACTTATTCTTGTTTGATCCCAAAAAAGCACGTACGCTTAGTTTCCGGAACCCTCTCCACGCCCATGGTGGCCGCCATGGTGTTCATGGTGGTGGCCCCGGTGGCCGCCATGGTGCTCATGGTGGTGGTCATGGTGGTGCTCGTGATGATGTTTGTGGTGGCCATGGTCATGATGGTGGTTATGCTTGTGCTCATCTGCTTCGAGCAATTCCCTTCCTCCTTCCACGGCGTACATGCACAGGGCGATGGCAACAAGAAGAACAAGAAGAATCTTGGCGGTCCTCATTTTCTCTTAATTGCTGCAAAAATACGACAACCACAAGAAGGTACAAAGACTAAGGAAATGACTCAAGCGATAAGTATATTTGGAGAAAACTCCCGTATATATAGGCGTTTGGGCAACAACGAAACAGTCTAGACAACCAGATCCAACAACAACGTGAAAGCCATTATGTGTTCATGGAAAGCACGGTGACAAATACACGACATTGTTTAGTAGGTATCAAATTTGTTTAGTGGAGACGTGATGGCCATTCTTCTAATACCCAACTGGCTTTGGATAAAAAGCAAAAATATCCTTCCGTTTCTTGATCCGTCAAAAGATTGTATTGTTTTATCAGGTCTATTGGGAGTTCACTGGATGCACCTTGTCCGCCGTGGAGTTGCAATATTGAGCTGTCACCGTGTTGATAAGACTTGCAGCACCACCCTGTCACTCCTCTACCACGGCTCAAATGTTCAACTTCAAAACTTTATATTGGAATTAGTAACCGAGGACGGTGGACATCAATAGGGATGAACAAGTTAGATGCGTGAGTGATGCAGAACAAAGTTTTTCTCTTGGTCTAGCTTTTTGGCAAGCAACTCAAATTGAAGATCAATCACGCAGACTTGAGGAAAATATCAAGTTATAAAGAGGATCATGTCTGAAAAGCTAGCTTGTCTCATATACAATATTAAAAGATTTCTCCCTTACCATTATGGGAGTCGAGCGAAAATGCTGCTAAAGAAGGACAAAGAAACTAAAAGTTGGTTATATATATAGATTTTTGGGAGCGTACCAAAATAGAGAACCATGTGAAGGGCTGGTTGTTCTAGGCATTTCCGGTTCCGGGGTTTCAAGCAACCAGTTCCAGTTTGCCCGAAACATAGAATCGAAATTATGGGTTTCAGGGCCGATTCAGTTCTGACATGGAACCACCCTCAAACCGATATTACATTTGACCTCTCAAAAGTCGAACTCCTCATGAGTAAAGTAGATGAGACTACCATTACGTTGAACATTTATTTGTGATATATAACTTTAAAATAAATATATAAAAATTAATACAGATTTAAAACCATCCAATCCAATTTTGATTCTGCATCGATTTCCTAAAATATCAAACCGTAACTGAACCAGGGGGTCCCCAATTACGGAAATGGTTATGTGGTTGCCCTCACGCTCTCATAAGCGTCCTTGTGTGATGTCCTGGAACATGTAAGAAAAATGCAAGAGTGAGGGATCAAAAACACCTTCAAGAGTGCAAGTATAAATTGCATTATTTATCATGTTGGTTATGCTGCCATTGAATTGCCAACCGTCTAAGGAATTTGATTATGTGGCATGGATGAAGCCTGTGTATATGTCGAAGCGGGGTCTACGAGACATGACAAAATGTTGTATTAGAGCCTAGGCAGATCTCAAGCATAACCCAAGACGCTAGACAAATTATACCGAAAACATACAACAAAATTTCGGATTTTCTTTTTCTAGGACACTAGCAGTGAAAGCACTATTAGTTTTTGAAAAGTCACTCGAATTAAAGGTCAATGATGCAGACTTCAGGAAAATCTCAAGTTATACAGAGAAGCTTGCCTCAAAAGCTAGCTAGTCTCATATACTATATTAGAAGATTTTTCCCTTACCATTAATGGCAGTCTTGTGAAAATGTTGCTACAGAAGGAGAAAGAAACTAAAAGTTGGTTATATATATACACAAATAGAGGGGGACTAAAGATTTAGGGAGCGTACCAAAATAGAGAACCATGTGAAGGGATGGTTGTTCTAGACATGTTCGGTTCCGGGGTTTCAAACAACCAATTCTAGCTTGTATGGAACTTGAAATCAGAACTCTTAGTTTCAGGGCGTTTTTGTTTTGACATCGGAACCACCCTAAAATCATTATTATATTTCACCTCTCAAGAGTCCAGCTCCTCACCAGTAAAGTAGATGAGGCAAACACCTACCAATAGGTTGAACATGCATTTGTGATATATAACTTCAATATAAATATATAAGTGAGGATCCTAGAGGGACCCAATACAACCCACTAATAGTAGGTACACGCCAATGAAGATGTGAATTAAGTTCCAAAGTCAATGTAGAGACTTGAAACATAATTCACATACTAAAAGTGCGCGAGCGTGTAAGCTAGTTTGTTAAAACTAGCAAAATGTGATTTCTAACTTCTAAGCATATGTGAGTAAGTGAACTCTTTTCACCGTATACCATGAACTGATGCTCAAGGGTCGATCTAGGAGCTTGAAAAACGTTTGAGATCCGATATGTTTTGAAAATCAAATTTCAATTCAAGCACATTTACAAAAATTGTGAACTAACTTCTTGACTAAAAAATAACTCTAATAGTGAAAACAGAAACTGGTTTTGTTTTTAGAGACATTTTCCTAATTTTTTGATAGTTTGTGAATCTCCAAAAATCTTTCAAATTTTATACAAAGTAAATCAGGATGTAAAGATTCTAAAACTATTTTTACTTTGGTTTGATGCTTGTAGATGTGTGAAATTAAATCTAAAAAGGTCTCTTACTCTAGCATTTGGGACAAATATATGACAGAGACATAGAGGCTTAAAGAAGTGATTGTATCTCAGCACTCAGATCTTAGACTTTTATAAAATTAGTCTCATTGGAAAGCTATAGATTTCCATTGGGACCATTTTTAATCAAATTGGATCACTGCTATAGACATAAATTTTTATTTCAAAATCTTTTAGGGTTTGAATAAACTTTTGAACTATATTGTGTGTGCGAGCATGCCAGTTAGTTTGCTTAAATTAACAAAGTTTGATTTTCTGACTTTTGTAGACGATTATAGACAATTGAGTTCTTTTCGACGTAGGCCTTCTTGAACCGGCACTCAAGAGTCAGCCTAGACTCATGGAAAATGTTTGGAATCCGTTTAATTTGGAAAAAGCAAAACCTTGATTTTACAAGTTTCAGAATTCGTGACTAAGTTCCTGATTTCTGAAAAATTAAGGTTATGAAAATTACATTATCTGTTTTGTTTCTATATACCTGTTCTCTAATTTTTTTTAAAATACTTTTGAGTCTGCAAAAATTCTGAAAATTTTATAAAAGCAAGGTACATATGTGTAGAATACGAAACTATTTTTATTTTTTGTTTTCCTTCTATATATCATGAGAATTAAATCTGTAAATGATGACTATTCAGAAATTCAAAACAATTATGTGTCTGTGATTCAAAGACTCAAAAAAACAGTCATAGTGGTTTGGGGTAGGTCGGTTAGGTGGGCTGGGACATAGTGGTTAGGGGCTTAGTTAGGTGCACTAAGGTGGGTTTAGGCTTAGCTGGTTAGGGTCTAGGTGGTTTAGCTAGGTGAGGTCGACTAGGTGAGGTTGGGGCAGTTTTGGGTGAGAAGGGTTAGGTTTAGGTTAGGTTTGGGTTAGGTTTTAGGGGAAATGGTTAGGTGAGGTGAGCTAGCTTAGGGCTAGGTTTAGGAACCACCCTTTGGTGCCGGTCTATTGATTCAATTGCAGCCATGTCCAAGTTGGTGCAGCCCTAGGTCAGGTGTAGGTGCATACAAGCTTAAACCTACACTCTAGGTTAACTCACTCTTGACCAAAAGTCAAGCCTACCAACTTTCTCACTCATACTTTATCCCCCTCTTTCTCTCTCTACCCAAGCCTTCCAAGGCATTTCACGCGAAATATTTGTGGGCCCCTCACCTCCATTTATGAGAAGGTGATGTGGGTCATGGATATAGATATTGGATTTGGATCTTGGGATCCAAATCCAACACTCAAAATTCAATTAAATTTATTTTGTTGGAAAGCTCTAGATATTAGCTTTCCAAATAATTAATTTTCATACAATTTCATTCAGTATTTACAGAGATATAAATAAAATAACATACATCTATTTCTGAACTTTCTGTTTCTGCAAAACAGAATCTGATTTTTACTAAAGTTCACAGATTTAATTAACTGGGTAAATGACCACATAAAATCTTCAAAATTTTCTCATGTAATCCTTGATATGCCTAGATTGGACTGCAAAAAATTGACCTGATTGGATTAGTCGTTCATCTTAGAAAAATCCATGTTCAGGTATGTATAGAAAAATCCATGTTCAAGTATGTTCAGTCATGCAGTTTTAAAAGTTCAGATTTGTAGAAAATTTCGAACGTGTTCCCTTGATCATTTGGAACAACTTTGAACCTGTAACCAATCCTAAAAATAATGCAGATTACAAAGATGTGTAGTTTTTATTATGTTCATGGAGATTAAGGGATAGACATGCACGTTTTGTATCAATATTGATCATAAACACGATCTTTAGTTTAGTCTTCGAACAATCTTCCGCAGAACCTGCAGATTCTTGAAATTTTAGACAATTACAGGCATGAAACCAACGATGCAGACCTGTAGCGTCGATGAGGATGGCGCTACGGAGATGATGAAGGGTCTATTCAGACAAAGAATCACCGCAAGCGGACGTCGGACGGCGAGGCAGGATTGGCCTTCGTTTCTTCTTCTCCTCCTCCTTTCTTCTCCTTCTTTCCCTCTCTTTCTCTCTCTTTTCTGTTGTTTTCTCTCTTCTCATGAATTGGTATCTTAAACTCAGTGGTTGATGGCTTTGCAGCACTTTTGAGGCCCTTTTTATAGGCCAAAGGATGCCTCTTTGCTATTGTCATTCATAAGGCAACCTGCCTTATATTGTTTTGGTGAAATACGGTAAGAATTTGCTGCACAAGGCCTTCCAAATCGAGCCAGATGCTGCTGAAGGTAAGTCGCTAATCTTGCATAACTTCTTGCCAAAATCGGTGGACTGATCTTCTTTGGTTGCTAAATTAGGCCAGAACTCAGAAGGTTGGATTTCCTTCACCGTCATTGTTTGCTGCTTTCACTTGCTGAAATCGGTTAGCATATTATACGGCAAGTGGAGATGTTGTAGAATCATACGATGTTCTTTGCAGAATTCGATGGGAACTGCAATTGGTAACTGGAGCTGTCTTGATGGAATCTGCCAACATGGTAAGTTGCCATTGCTTTGGACCTGGATAGTGACCGCTTACTCCTGCTCTAGCTTCTTCTCCTACTTCTACCTCTACTTCGGTGGCAAGATAGAGAGCTTATGTCATGATAACGATGATCAAAATCTCTTCTGTAGCTTGATCTCTAGTAGTTTTCATGGTCATATCCACGGGTATCATATCGAGAATATCTCCGACTTCCACGATAGCTATAGTCTCTTGAAGAATATCTTCCAATTTCATGCTCTATGCACCCATGCTTGTAGCTGATAGGCGACCGGGATGGAGAGACTGCACGAGCAGCTGCTTCTTCCGCAACAGCTTTTATGCTAGTGGAGTTTGTTGCAGCCTGTTGTTGAGCTAAAATTTGTTGGTTTAGTAATGATTGTTGAAAATGGTATTGCTGAAGAGCTATAGCATGTTGCATCAAAGGCGTGCTGCTAGGCTGCAGAGGCATATAAGCTGGTGGAGCCGCAATAGGTACAGATCTAAGTACATGTTCGTCAGATGCTACTCCAACAGAATAACTGCCTGTTAGTGCTCTAGCACCAGGTTCCATCTTCCACCTTCAAATTCTAGCTATCCTGAACAAAGTGCTGCCTCTTCCAAATATGGATCTATGAAAGGAGAAGAGGTGATTCCACTAGTCCCCTCTAACTTCAGACCTTCCTCGATTGCAGGAACCACGTTCATACACCTTAAGCTGCTCGACTGCATACTCGTCCATGGGATCAGCCATAAAGAAGACCTCATATGTCTTCCTCCTCAGCAGCACCCAGAACGCCTCCTCTATTTTTCATCATTCAACTCAGTGGAAGCATTCGTTTGAGGAAACAAATGGAGTTTCGACTTCCATAAAATCAAGGCAGCTACATCAGAAATTATAAATGTGTGGATAAGATCCAAAGCTGTCTGCCTGAGAGAACTATGGAGTGAAGAATCCTTCGATGAGTGCCGCAGAGAAGAGCCCATCAATGGGATCAATCAGCCAAAGGATCAAGCTTTCTGCCATCTGTGGTTCCCATATCCACTGCTTTTGAAGTCCCTCTTATACCTCTCGCAGGACAAATTCAGCGACACACCTTTTAAATATCTGCATCAAAATGCTCCATGACTTACACACTTTTATTGAATTTCTTGACGGCTTACCATCTCCACCCTCATCACAGCCTTTTGGAACTTCCTAGTCAAAAGAAAGTGAGATGCTTCCAGCATGGGACAATATCCAATATTTCACTTTAAGTGCCATAGTATTATTATCTGCAGCTTCCATGATGGATAGACGAGATAAAACCCAAATAACAGCCTTAGAGAACGATATTAGAAGAGAATAGGGATCCATTTCCACTAAAACGTTGAACCATATCAATGGAATGCACATCCAATCATTACAGTCCCTGAATGTTACTTTGCTTAATAAGCTAAACTCAGTCCAGCAACTAGTGTCCTTTTCTTCAGCATCATGAGAAAAAAAGGTCCTGCTACAATTCTCTTTATTTCACCAGGATCTAATGTCTCTTCTTGATTTTGCAGGAATGCTCGAATGCTGGCATCAGTGGATTCTTCATGTGACGACCCAGGGCTGCTTCAACATGTTCCCCTTCGAACAGCTCCAGTTGTGTTATGATGTTAGTTGATTGGAGTTTTTGCATTCACAAAATGTTCATTGCCAACATTTATAGTAGATTTATCAATCAAAACAGTATCAACTGTGAGAATAGATTCAGTTCCACCGTGCAAACATAATGCATCTTGTTGAATGAGCAATGAAGAATCAACCAGCCTCTCTTGGGTAGGACTGTGGTTGCTTTCTGAGGGAGAATGTATCTCGTGATTCACCGCATCAAATCATTCATCCTTGTAAACACCCAAAATGGTGATGTTTTCAAAAACTCCTAAATTTCAAAAACCAACTTACAGCCCTTTTGAACCTTTAAAACTCCAAAATTTTGAAGTTTAAACCTTTTTTCGGAAAATATTTCCCATGGATTGCAAAACAGTTCAAACGGACAGGTGAAACCCGATCCAAAATCTAGCTCGAGATCCAGTCAAAAAGTGAAGGAGAGGCCCAGCCTATCCGGATAAAAGCGAGACGGAAGATCAAACCCGGTGTCCATTTCAAAAGACAAGTTCAACTTTAAAAATACAAAATGAAACCAAGACCCTGATGAAGCCGTCAAAAAAATCAAAGATCGAGCCTGTCAAAACGGGAATCAGTGTCCGCGTCAAAATCTGGGATCAAATGCAAGCTCAAGACGGGGCCAGACAGATCAAAACCAAACATCAAAAAGTCCTGAAAGCAAGAAATTGTTCAGTCAAAAGGACTGGGAAATACCCAACCAAAAATCGGGTCACCGAGGAAACGGAGCCTGCTCGAAAACCGTCTGTTTCATGCACCAAAGAATGACACAAAGGAAAAATTTTGGATTGAATCTCGACCAAAGGATCTATATCTATGCTCCCAAGAAAAGACCCTTGGATCGGGTTAGACCAAAAGACCCAACCCACCCCAAGGGATCCACTCCCTTGGCCAATAAATAAGGCGAAGGAGGGGGGGCTTAAGAAGGGGTTGAAGGCTTGAGGAGAGAGGAGAGAGGAGAGAGGTTGGAGCTCAAGAAAAGAGGTTCATGTGAAGGAGATTGGGCTCCTTGGAGGCTTGGCAAGGAGTGGAGGACCCGGCCAAGGTGAGTGCCTAAACTCAAAGCAAAGGCTCAAGTGAAGAAGGCTTGGGGGCTGACCAAGGTGGAGGACTCGGCTGCACCAAGGAAGGCTTGAAGGCCGACCAAAGGTTGAGGACCCGAGTGAAGCATGAAGAAGGTCTTGACCGTGGAGCTTGGGGCTGATCAAGTTTTAAGGTAAGCCTAAACCTAGGGCTAGGCTTGCCGAACTGAACCAAGGTGGGCTAACTTGGACCTAACCAAGGCCGAACTGCACCAAGGTGGGTTGGCCGAACTGAACCAAGGTGGGTTGGCCGAACTGCACCAAGGAAGGCTAGCCGAACTGCACCAAACCTGACTGCACCTTGGCTTTGCGTGGGGCTCACTTGGACCTAACCAAGGCCGAACTACATCAAGAAGGTTGGCTGAGTGTGAAGCTTGGAGCCAGAACATGAGCAAAATAAGGAGGGGCACCTAGGGCTCGATTTAAGGAAAAAACTTGTAAGTTCTTAAAACTTTGATTTTATATCATTTTCTTCATTAAATTCAATTCGAAAAGGGGTTGTATTAATGGAGCGAAGCCTCCCCCCATGTTGTAATATTGGTGCATGAACACGATTACACCTACGAGCACTTGAGCCTTTTCGCTCTTAACTGGTGGATGAACACGACTACACCCATGAGTACTTGAGCCTTTTTGCTCTTTACACTCACGTGCACTCGAGCCTTTTCGCTCTCTGCCTCAATATACGTTATAAACATTCTATACTTTGAACCCCCTCTTTTCTTAAGCAAGTATACATATTTCATTTCGCGTGAGTTTTACTTTCGTGAATATAGAGCGAATGCACTTTCAATTCGCATAAGTTTTACTTTCGTGAACGTAGAGTGAATGCACTTTCAATTCGCGTGAGTTTTACTTTCGTGAAAGTAGAGTGAATACACTTTCAATTCGCGTGAGTTTTACTTTGGATGTAGAGTGGGTGCAATTTCAATTCGGGTGAGTTCACATCATCGTTCTCAAAAAACTAAAACAAGATTTCTAACATCTCTGCATCCGCTCATTGCGGCAAATCTCTTGACACTCACTCAAATCATGCGGAAACTAGGCCACACATTCCACACACATATCAGGCCGAAATAAATAAAACTTGCAAGAATCTTAGGGTCGTCCAACCCTCTAATAAAATTGGTAAAGACTGCTATAAACACCCAAAATTTTCTTATAAAATTTTTACCGTTTTAGGGAAATAACTATTTTTGGCAATTTCGGGTTTTTGAATGAAAAATGCGCTAAATGAGCTTATCTCGGTATCAAAATTTTATGAAAGCTTTAAATTGATGAAAGAATGTTTTCCTTTCTGAAAATTTCATATTTTGACAAAATTGGGGAAAATGATGATTTTGCCCTCAACACTGGAAAAATAGAATTTTCTTTCCTCAAAAGATTTTTGTTGCAAAGCATGTTGAAAACTTGCCCTTTAAAAAAGTTACAGGTATCAAAGAGACCAATTGACACCTGGAAAGGAAGTGGACGTCCAAAAAGGGAAAACGGACGTTAAAAAGGGAAAGTGAGATTCCCAAAAAGAAAAGCTCATACTTGGAAGGAAATCAATTTCTAGAGGGTAAGGTCGGTATTATCAAAAGAAAGAAAAGACTGAAACAAGAACGATAGCTTCCGAAAAGAAAGGTTTGATATCGGACATGTTTCGTAACATATCCATGTTATGCATGGTTATCGAGGTAATTAAGTATATTGATACGCACCAGTTTTGCATTATCATATGTCACTGTTATGTCACTTTGATGTTAAGAGTAATGTTAGTGTTCCGACACTCATGAAGGAAATCCGGTGAGCATAAACAGATGGTTTTCAAAAATGTAACATAGGCCTATTTGAATACGTTCCTAATAGGTAAGTATGTAACATGGATTTGCATAGCCACGTTCACTATATGTGCAGATAACAGAAGACTGCTTGAGTACTCTTATACAGCTAGACTGGTGAACTTGCTGAAGTTGTTACATATCTATTTGTGATAATTTTGCCACAAATGTCATAGCATGTTTCCAACAAATTTCTGTAAAAGCTTTAGAAGAGCTCATCCATGCTGTTGAAGTGAACACTCATGATGAGTTGGTCTCAGTGCGGATAACTGCCTCTTGGGCTTTGGCTAATATATGTGATGCTTTACGCTACACTGATTTCTGTTTAACTGGCCTAAATATTCGTTCAAGTTTGTTATCCCTTCTGGCTGAATGTGCTTTACGACTAACACAAGACAATGGCAAGGTCAATGCAAATATTGTGAGGGCTCTTGACAATCTGTTAAGATTTGTTGACTTCAAGGGTGTTTACGGTTCCGATTCCCGGCTGCAGCCTTCAACAAATCTTTAAAATACATTAACTACAGCATATCTGCAACAGATGGATGAAGACTCTGAAGATCACGATGAGATCAAATGCAGATTGAAGAAGAATCAGAAGATCATGTTCAAGGATGTCCAAGGCAGATAAAATCAAAATCGGGTAATGTTCAACAAAAGGATGCCTATCAAAATACGGATAATATTCAGCAAACTCAGAGGGAATTAAATAAAGAAGATCATGCTTATCGAATCAGGTAGTGATCAAAGCTTACCTAACACAGATAAAATCAAAAGAAGATCACATGGAGATCAGGTTCCATATCAAATGAGATCAGTTAGCAGATTGAGTTTATCTAAACAACCAAGATCGGGCTTATCGAAATCACAGCCAGAGCCTATAAAAGGTCGATCCCACTTTGGGAACCCGATCCTTAGAGATATGGCATGCACCCACTCCATCTATATATGATTTGGATATTTGCCAAAACAATCCAGATACTGTTGAAAAACCTTGGTTTTATGACATCAAATGTTTTCTAGAAAATGGAGGATTCGCTGAGGATGCCACATCCAAAGATAAGGCATTCATCCGGAAAATTTCTACCCGATACACAATTTTGGGTGGGGTTTTGTATAAAAAAAAGTTTTACCGATATCTTACTAAGATGTGTCGACCTAGAAGAGGCTAGGACTGTTATGCACGAATTCCACAATGGAGAATGTGGAGGTCATGTTAATGCCAACATGATGGCGATGAAAATACTTAGAGCGGGCTATTTTTGATCCACCCTGAAAAAGGATTGCCACGATCATGTTAGAAAGTGTCATCCATGTCAAGTGCATGGGCACGCCATTCATATCCCATCATCATCATTGCATTCCGTGGTCAGCCCCTGGCCATTTACCATGTGGGCGTTTGATATTGTAGGCCCGATATTTCCAAAGGCATCGAATGGGCATAGGTTCATTTTAGCAGCCACTGAGTACTTCTCCAAGTGGGTCGAAGCCACCTCCCTGACCAACGTACAGGGGCAACATGTGGTGGCTTTCATTAGGAGGAATATCTTGGCTTGATTTGGGGTTCCAAGAGACCTTGTGTCCGATAATGGCACCCCATTCAAAAACGCGCGGATGGTCAAGTTGTGCAACACCTATGGCATAACTCACCACTTCTCCTCGCCCTACTACCCTCAAGGCAACGGCCAAGCCGAAGCCATGAATAAGACTCTCATTAGCATAATTGAGAAGACTTTAGAGAAGGGTAAGACGTGGCATGAGAAGTTGGATGAAGCCTTATGGGCTTATAGGACTTCCATCCGGACTCCCACGAATGCCACGCCATTTGAACTGGTCTATGGCACAAATGCCATTCTCCCCCATTCATACACAATTACATTCATTCCATACATCCATTGCACTCGACCTCTCCCTAGAGATGCTTCAGCATGCTAGGATGGTCGAACTAGATTTGTTAGATGAGAGGCGACTCCTTGCCATGGATCATGCTCATGCATACCGGCAAAGGATAGCCCGACACTATGACAAACATATGAGACCTTGTCACTTTGAAGTGGGAGATATGGTTTTGAAAATCATCCACTATCGTGGCCCACATCCACTTGGAAAGTGGCACCCCAAGTAGGATGGACCATATGTTGTGCGTGCAACCACTACGAACAACTCATATTGGTTGATCGATGTCGAGGGTAGGAATTTAGCAGATCCTCTCAATATTCAATACTTAAAGAAGTATTATGTGTAGGGTTTGGGTTAAATTCCTATTTTTCGAAAATCCTTAGGGATAGCTTCTTTGAAACTTCGAAAGTAGGGTTCAAAGGCGAATTGTGTGACCCTGAGCGAGAGAATTCGCACTTGTGAAAGAGTGGATTTTTCCAAATACGAGGTTACATTTCAAAATCCTTCTTCTTACAAAGAAAGTCCTAGTTCAATATAGCAAGATACTTGCAAGTAGTACGTGTTATTTCTAAATAGGCTGATCTGGAATGGATCGAGTATGACCTTGGGATAAGTCCTCTCCTCTTCTTTTCCCCTTCCAAAAGGAAAATATAGCCAAAAACAAAGGAAAATCCCCGCCAAAATCTCTTTCCCAAAGAAAGAAACAAGAATCAAAAGAAAAATTCGATTCTTTTATGGAAAAGAGGGATTAAAAAAAAAATTACTCCCAAAGGGAGACCCTCTATGAAAAAAAAAGGAAGAAAAGGCCAAAAAGCTCAAAAAAAGAGAAGTTTTTCGCCTTCTATGTCTAAAACCACGAAACGCTTTAGAAGGAACCGTGGTATCTCTTTCCCATCCCTACGACTTATCCCAAGTAAAACATGGTTTATTTTGAGGAATCCTAAAGTAAAAATAGGATTTACTTACTTGAATTTCATCTTACTCCCACTAGTAAGGGCCATATTGCAATTTCATTTGGGTGTTTTAATTCAAGTTGTGTGCGTGGTATTTCAATTTTACACTCACACACATTGAGCTTTCGCTCTTACTCCCAAGACCCTAGTAAGGGCCATATTGCAATTTCATTTGGGTGTTTTTAATTCAAGTTGTGTGCGTGGTATTTCAATTTTACACTCACACACATTGAGCTTTCGTTCTTACTCCCAAGACCCTAGTAAGAGCCATATTGCAATTCTATTTGGGTTTTTACATTACAAGTCATGTAAGTTGTCTTTACATATATACACAACACCCACGCACACATTGGCGACCTTCGGGCCCATATATATTATAAGTATTTCCCTTTCGCTATGTCTTTAAGGTTTGGGTTTTAAGGTTCAGTTGTGTGAGCAATCTTTCTATATATACACGACACACACTTGCACAATTGAGCCTTTCCGCTCTCAAGATATAGCCATATTTTCCTTTTGCAATTTCCCTTTTGCAATTTACATTAGGTCATTTTCCTTAAGCATTGTCTTTCAAATTCGGGTTTTCTCTTTGGAGTTGTGTGAGTTTGCATTGTATATTCGCATTACAACGAGTTAGGACGCATATTGCATCAAAGCAAGCCCCACACTCCCATACAAAAATTGCCCAACTTAGGTCACTTGTGCACACACCTAGTTGGCCCTAAAAAGCATAAAAGAGAAAGACATAGGCACGTGCAAATCACACGTGAAATAAAACTTGCAATCATACAAACAAAAGCCCAAACACTTCGGGTATTTTCAAAGAGGTTAGTTGATTCAAAATGACTTTGCTAAGCGTACAGACTGACCCTTGCGCATCGGTGCAAGAAGGTCTGCGATGAAAAGAGCTCACTTGCTCACAGTCGCCCCGATAGAGTCAGATTTCAAAACTTACTTCGCTAGCTTGAGTAAGCTAGCTGGCACGCCCTTGTTATAAAGACGACTTAGACACACGAAAAGGTTCGCTTCGGGCCTAAGAACCGGAAGTGAGAATTTTCTGTGTCTATAGGGCTTAAACCGACTCTTGAGCATCGGTTCAAGAAGGTTTAAGTGAAAAGAGTCTGCTTGCTCACAATCACCAAGAAAGTTAGACAATCTTTTAAATCTTTGCTAGTTTTTGCAAACTAGCTGGCACTCTCACGTAAGCGTAGATAGAAAAAGGTTCACTTCAAGTTTTTCATAGCTTAAGAGTGAAAATTTTCATGTCTACAAAGACCAACAACAAAACTGATATCAGGTCTTCTACATAACATAGCATACATCAAGCTACCCACAGCTTGTGCATAAGGAACATTAGGCTTATCGTCTCCTTTATTGGGACAATCAGCCTTACTAATTTTAACCCCTTTGCAACATGTGTATCAGTAGACTTGCATTCACCCATTTTGAACTTCTTGAGTATATAATGAATAATCTCTGCTAACTCAAGCATAAGAGTCTAGATTCTTATCTACAGATACCTTTATACCCAGTATATATGATGCTTCCCTTATATCCTTCATTTCGAACTTGGAGTTTAACCATAACTTGATTTTGACAATCATCTCGTTGTCGTTTCTAGTTAATAATATGTCATCTACATATAATGATAGGATGACAAAGTGGCTCCCATTGTTTCAGACATATACACAGTGATCAAGTTTATTAGTCGCAAACCCAAGTTCTATAATGGCATTTTGAAAAGTTAAATATCATTGGCGAGGTGACTATTTTAGGCCATATAGGGACCTATATACTGTATCTTCTTGGCCTTCAACCACAAATCCTTTGGGTTGCTGCATGTATATGATTTCATATAAATCTCCATTTAGAAATGTTGTCTTTACATCTAAATGATGTAAGTCCAAATCATAATATGCAGATATTATCAAGATTATTCTTATGGATGCAAATTTCACAATTAGAGATATGTCTCAACATAATTTTTCTTCTCTTTTTGTTAAAAACCTTTTGCAATCAACCTCACTTTAAACTTGTCAATTATACCATTGACCTTATATTTCTTTTTTAGAACTCATTTACAGCCTATATCTTTCCTTCATTTTGGCAAATTAGTCAATTCCCATACTTGGTTTTTCTCAATGGATTCAATTTATTCATCCATGGTTTCTCCCAGTTTGATGCTTCTGATGAGTTCATAGCTTGCTGATAAGTCAAGTTATCAGTTAACTAATCTAAATCCACCGAATTACACACTTCTTTTATAAGAAAAGTGTGATAATCATTTAAGTAAGATAGAGTGACCCTTGGCCTTTTATGTCCACATAAGGTTTCAGTTGTTTAATAAAGATCTTCTATGGGCTCAAAAGATGATTGATCTAGGTCTACTAGATTATCAATACATTCATCATTGTTTTTCAGGATGTCATTCTTAGTATCTTCTAAGAATTCTACATTTGTGTTTTCAATGAGTCCATGGTCCTTATGATAAAATCGATATCCTTTTAAACCTTTTGGATATCCAATGAATATACATCTTAAGGACCTACTATCTAGCTTATCTCTAAACTGATTAAGGATCTTTACATATACAAAAGGTTTTCACCTCATGAGATGACCTAGGTTGAGTTTTCTTCTAAATCACATCTCATATGGTGTAGTGAATACAGCTTTATACGGTACTTTATTGAGTATATAAATCATTGTACTTACTGCTTCTCTCCAAAATATCCTTGGTAGAGAGACATCGATCATCATTGACCTTATCATATTCAAAAAGGTTTTGTTGTATCTCTCAGCTACACAATTTTGTTGAAGTGTTCTACATATTGAATTCTGCAATATCAAAGTCTTTATAGAATTTAAGAAATTGTACAGAGGTATATTCACCACCTCTATCTGATCTTAAGACTTTTATTGAATGCCCTAATTGATTTTCCACTTCCTGCTTATATTCTTTAATAGCATCCAGTGCCTCATATTTTTGTGCCAAAAGATATAAATATTTATATCTAGAGTAATGATCGATAAAAGTTATAAAATAAACCTTTCTACAATGTGACCTTACTCTAAATAATCCACATAAATCCATGTGAATACCTCCAACAAGGTTGTTGCCCTATTGATTCCTTGGAAAAAACTTTCCTTATCATTTTTCCTTATATACAAGCTTCGCACTTATTGAAAGTATTTTTCTCAAATCCAGGAAGTAAGTCAAAGTTAGATAATTTTCTCAACTTTTCTAAACTTATATACTTGAGTCGTTTATAGCATACATTAACATCAACATTAAAGGCACAGTCAATATAAGCAGAAGGATTTCTATTTTCATTATCATTCAGTTTAAATAGTATGTGTTCTATATCAAAGTCCCTATAGAATAATATTCTCCCATGTTTCCCCACAATCACCTTACAGGAATAAACCTAACCTCAAAATCTTTCTTTAGTAAGACAGGGATCGGGACTAGATTACACTTATAGATGACACAATTAATACATCAGTTAACACAATAGTTTGCCTTGTACATAGATTCTAAAGGACCCAGTATCCAAAACATCCGAGAAGGTGTTGTTACCCATGTACACTCGATGTTCGCCTAGTTTGTATTCACTCAAATCCATTGCCCCTTCCTTGGTATTTGAGACGTGTCTGGTAGCTTCGGAGTCTATCCACCAACCTCTTACCGGGCGGTCCATGTACAAACATTCTGAAATCATACAGGTTATGTCCTGCTTCTTTAATTGTCCGGTTTCCTCTACCTTTCTTGTAGTGTCTCATATTTCCACAATTGAACCACTTGACCTGAGAAACAGTTTCTTACGATTTCTTAAAATTTTGATCGCCCTTCTTATTATTCTTGCCAAACCTCTTGTTTGGTTTTTTTTTTCTGGTTGGGTTTGGAGCTACACCCTATCTCATCTTGTACCACTAGTAATTTTTCTTTCTTATTTTTTATCATATGTTCATCCTCTATTACTAGTTTCAGGGGCAATTCAAAAAGGTTAAAATCTCTGACCCTAATATGAGGGCAGTGGTGACCATGTTTCATGACAAGGGTAGACTGTTTAAGATTATTGATATTTGAATCGATTCTATGATGATTGATTTTGTCATGATTAAGTCTTTAGCCATTACTAACATGTGATTTATATGTTCTACTACGTGATCTCCTTTTCTCATTTTAAAGGAGTTGTACTTTTGTAGTAGCAACTACATATATAATTTAGCAGTTGTGTCATACTTAGTTGTTATTGAATCAAACAGCTCTTTGGCGGTCTCGTATTCTTCGAAGACCGTAATCAAGTCATCCTCCATGTAAGTCAACATCACTGTCCTTGCTATTGTATCATCTTTTAAAAATATTTTATACATTTCTATTTATTGCTCAGTTGCGTCTGATGGTGGTGGACACATGGTTTTCTTTAATACATACTCAACACCCTCAAGTGTTAAAGCAAATGAGATTCTCCTCTTCCAAGTTTGGAAGTTCAAACCATTCAGTTTTTCGGTTTTTGCCAATTCATACACATATATTCTTGAACTCATTTTTATGTGTTTGATAATTATAACAATTAGACGGTTTAAAAAGAAACAAACAATAAGCAACAAACACACATAGCAGGGACCATGTTAGAACGATGCATAATATCATAAAAACAAGCTAAAAACAACTTATAAGCAACTTAGGATAAATTTACAATTTTTCCAAAAATTTCTACCTTTAACATTTTCAAAAATAATACGAGGGGTAAAACTATAATTTTACCTATCTGTCCACTCTTAAAATTTTCTGAAAAGCCTAAGGACAGACTCGTAAAATTATTTTTTGGTATTTTTGTAAAATTTGTAACTGGTCGGGGTTAAATTTGTAATTTTAAACCTCAACTGAATCAGTAATTTTCTCAAAAGTACAGGGACAAACTTGTCTTTTGACATAGTGGTAGAAAAGTAATAACTAAAACCAGAAAGAGAAATAATGTAAAATAATAACCTGGTATTTTATAATTTTCACAAACTGCCGGAGGGTAAAAATGATTTTTTGCTTAGTAAGGGCAAAACAGTATTTTTGATCAAGGATAGTTTTGTAATATTAAAAAATTAGTCAAGGGCAAAACAGACTTTTTAGTCCACTGTCGAGGCGGTTTCCAAAAACCGCTGGTTTTCAGCCCATGGTTTTTTTAAAAACCGCCTAGCGATTTTGGTTTCCATTTAAACAAAGAGAGAGAGTCACGCTTGTTCTGGAAAGAGGGGGAGAGAGAAGGGGGCCTATGGAGCGGCCGTCAGCAACCAGCATCTTACTGTTTCTTTCTCCAGCCTGCGGCTGGCGACTTGATGTTCCTTGCCCTTTAAGCCTTCTACGGCTTAGTTTGTGGCATTTCGGCTTTTTGCCGTATGTGGCTTTGCCTCTGGCCTTTCGGTCATCTGCGACTTTGTCTCTAGCCTTTCGGCCTTTTGCCGTCTACGGCTATCTCTAGCCTTTCTGGCCAACTACCATCAGCGGCCTACGGCTTATAAATTTTTTTTTCTCCCTCTTCCTGTTTTAAACAGTAAAGCATACCTGATTTTTTGCAGGGTCAAGAACAAGACCCTGATATCAGTGATGGCGATTTCAGCTAAGTCGGTTGCTGGTTCTTTTATATTCTCCATCTAATCTCCTAGGTACACCTGCAGCGGAAATGGTGTGTTCGTGTATCGTTTGAGGTTTCCTCACTGCGACCTTTTCCAGAGAGACAATAATGTATTTTTCCGTGTATATTTTTTTTGTATATTTTTTATACGCACTGCTCTTATTTATAAAGTAGTGTCTGCTCCACATCTCCCGGTTTTGCAGTTGGGTTCTCCTCATCCGAAGCATCAACATCTGGATTGTTACTGCGTTTTCCAGTAACGGTCGGACGGTTACCTCGTTCTATATGTAACTCCGGATACGATAACAGTCTAGATGGCCAGTCCAGCCATTACCGTGCTGAGTTGCTGAGAATGACCACTCTATAACATCTGTAACAAACAAAGGAAACATAATTGAATGGGTGCACACAAACCCTTTCCTCCCAGTTCAGTTATAGTTCTGGGTTCCGATTTTTTTGGCCGGTTTATGGCTTCTTGAGTTTTCTGTTGGAAGCACGGGTTAGTTTTCGAATCGGGCATGTCTATATGGATTGTGTGGGTATGCATATCCGTATATATTATTATGTATATTCTTACATGCACATGATTTTGATCATGTTATCGCGTTTTGGCTGTTCAAAAGTTCTAGCTTCGAGGGTTCTCTCATTACAGCCAAAGAAAACTAGAATCGTTAGTTAGAGGATTTACTCGCAGTGATTTCTACTACGCACAACACTATCCGAAGAGAAAGATCTGTTCCGTGGATTCTTCACAACTTCGTCATAAGGAGCAAATTTATAAGATAAAGATGATACAGAAGGATAAGAAATTGACTTGTACGCAAGAGTGATCGTCATTAATTCTGTCATTATCACTAACGAAAAATTTACAAAATCAACCCAGAAGCTTTCCATCGGTTGCCATTGAAAATAAACGATAAACCAAAAAGGGGGGGAAAAGTTTATGGTGATCCAAAAACTGGAGGTTGGTATCCGTCATTTCATCTCATCGTCGAAGTTAATGATTTGAAGATCATCTCTTCACAAGGAATCGTCAGCCCCATTTCATGGCGGAACCCAAACTCTTCTTCTGCCATGTCCAAAAGATTCTGAAACTCGGGGTTGTTCAGGAGAGATATGGGCACAATGAACCTTATACGTTTCTCGCCAACGTAGACGGCGAAGTGTCCCTTCGGCACATCATCGGGAAGCTCTCCTGAGTCACCCCCCGAGTTCTTCTTTCCAAGGCTGGAGCACCTCTTCAGTATCTGCTTCCAGCCTTTCCTCACTGCCATTTACGATAAAGATTCTAGAGAGAGAAGTACAAGAATTGTAATCGAAGATGGTGTATATAGCTGAAAGATCTATGAGGTCAGGGAGCGACTATCTGAGGAAGATCGTGTCAAAGGGATGCAGGAGATATAGCTCAAAGACAGAAAAAGATGAGAGGCTTGTCTAGGAAAGAATGGTCATGTTTGATTATATATAAAGATAGGTATGGCAATCAGTCGGGTCAGGACGAGCATACTTATGTCCCTCCCAATACCTGAAGCTCGAATTGTACCTGACAGGGTTGGGTCTGTTTTTCCCCTCTTAGTTAAGAGAGGGCCTTTGATTAAAAAATAGGATGGATCTCATAATCGAATAAAAATAGGATTATACAACCTTACTTTTTGCTATAGAAAACATATTTTTTATTATAAAAAACCTAAATTGTAGTTTTGGTTCTATAATTCCAGTCTTCATCATCGAAAACACTCTAATGGAGTGGGTACAGGAGCCCCATGCATCTCCAATTTCGTTCTTAAAATTAAATCATTTTAATTTAAAATATAATCCAAAATATTGGATTTTCCAGGTTTAGGCAGTTGAAATTTTAAAAGGTCAATAAACATTTTCCAAAGAGTCAGGTCAATCCCCAATACTGAGAGCTTTTGATGTGGTTGTTAGTTAGCAAGTCATGTGTAAGTTGTTGAGGACATGCCACGGGCGTTTAAAGGATTCTGTAAAAGCATGCGGGGTAATGAAGCGAAAGAGGGTCTCATCTTTTGTGGACATTCTGCAAGACAGTATGGTCCATCAAAGTGAGCCCTTTCAAAATGTTCCAACGAAAGATTTTTACTGCCTTTCTTTGTCCAGTTTATTTCTGCCATCCTTTTCTTTTGTTTAAAAGTTCTCCAATCTCTCTTAAAAGATTTGACAATAATAAAAAAAAACACCTGATTTTCGGAAAATGCATCAAAGTACATAAATTTTCAAACTTTTCGAAACAAATCCAAGTTTTGGTTGGTCAATAAGATGGTCCGTGGGCTCATCTGGAGTGAGGGTGCTTCAAAATTTCAAAATGTATACAGGTTTGGTTAATCACCCTAGGGTATTGAACTAGCACCCTCAGTGGGCACCATAAGATCCCCTACGCTTGTGACACCCAGGCCCGTTTAGTCACACTTCCCCTAGGGAGGTTTTACACCAAGGTGGAGGGGTGCTTGATAACGAGGCTGGGCTTCTGCAGACCCAGTTCCAGTGGCCCATCTGGGCCTCATGAATGAGTGAAAATGAGGCTTCGGGGACTCAACATTTTATTGCACCCTGAGGCACGCATTTGATTACGAGAAGTAGGTCTATGACAGTTTCAATTCCATATGCCTAGGCCTCTGAATTAAACATGTCCCGAAGGATCCTATGACAAGGTCTGGCAAGCCACAGCTTGTTTTTCTTTTTGATAAATAAAGCTTGTCATTTTTTAAGTGTATTATTAAATGTCACCAATTCATGAATATGTCTTTTCTATCAATTGGCATACGTGGGTTGTTTTTATTATTGCTATTAGCTTGTTTTTCTTTTTGATAAATAAAGCTTGTCATTTTTTAGGTGTATTATTAAATGTCACCAATTCTTCAATATGTCTTTTCTAGCAATTGGCATACGTGGGTTGTTTTTATTATTGATTTTTTTCTATTCTTTTCAAAACTCTCCATTTTCTGATTTCATTTATTTTTCTGATTTCATTCAATTGCTAGCCGTGCTATGCTTATTGCTCGGATCCCATTCGGCAGGATCTGGTATCATTTTATTTCCTCTGCATCCAAGCTAGATTTCATGTTGTCATTTATGAAAATGATTGCCTTGCTGCCTTCAATTGTGCCTGTGGATCTTGGAACGCCATGAGATAGCTTGTATGAAGTGGCTAACTAAGAAGTTCTTTTGAAGTGGGTTGAGCCAGTGATTGGATCTTTTAGGGGTGGACCAAAGTATGTAGCATGGTCGACGGATTGTGCTGTGGGCTATACTTACTGTTCATATATCCAAATTTTTTGTGGTGTGGAGACCCCACCTCAACTCAATGTGGATCCCACTGCTTCATCTTTGCTGAGTTTTCTCTTGGCAATCTTTTATGTTCAAACTCTTCTATTGCTTCATGTTGCCTTGGATCAGTTCTGGTGGGGACTCGGGAGCCCGCAAAGAGTAGTGTTTGTAAGGCCAAACGACAAGTTGTCGACCATTGAATCAACTCTCATTAGTACGTATGGGATAACCATTACATCATAATCCATACAATGAGATATTCACAAACCAGTGGACGAGAAGCCAAAAAGATGAGCGGATAGACCATCCACCCAGTCAGTGTATGTCGACATGCCCCGTTTCAAACTGGTCCGACGGTTCCATCCGTAACCGAACCAGGTCAGAACTGGCTGGAACATGAATGGGTGAAGCTGGACCCTCTACCGAGGACCACCCAGTTTGGTTCAGTTTTCACCTTCCATGGAACTGGAATTGGGTCAAAACCCGAAGGTTCCATACATTTTTGTTTTTAAATTTTAAATTTTTTTATTTTAAGTTTTGAATGGTTTAGCTCTCGAGCTAGAACCACAATCAGAACTGGCAGTTCCAAACCAGAACCAGCCAGGTCCCAATTTGGTTCCAATTTCTGGTTCCAGGAAAACTAGAAATTTACTCAAATCATGGAAAGGGTACCATATCTAGGATCTGTAGAAAAGCGAAGCGTGATAATTGGCCTTCGTGTAGTACGTCCTCTATAGTTGATGCAGTAAGAGGATTAGCTTCTTCAACATTACTTTCATTTTAACGAATCCTTGAGTCCTATTTCATAAATGACTCTTTGGGTTATATTATTCTTAATGCTAATTTTGTTATTCACTAAAACAAGTGTTGTGGTGTGGAACGATAATATGTTTGGCGGTACCATTCTTAATTATTTGCATGGATCTATCAACCAAATGATAGGGTCCCATTCTTAATTGTTTTATCAAGTTATTGCTTCGTAAGGGTGAATTTAACGGGCTTGGCTAATATTTGTCAAGAAAATCTCATGTAAGAGCAAACCTATCGAGTTTGGTAAAAAAACTGACCTTATCAAACACAATAGAGGCAAGCTTTGTTAATAAAAGAAGTGATATACTGTACTTCAATCAAGTTCTGGATTAAGACAGATGAAATTTCATTGCAAAAGCATTAAATAATCAATTTTCTGGGAAATGGTTTACATTTTCCATATAGGATCTGGAAAATTTCTTTATCATAGTAGAACTGGCAGGCCCCCGGTATGGGTCTGGTGCTAGCATCCCAATGTAAGATCCGGACTTAGACTTATCTAAATCTGGACCCGGTCGAATCTGGAATCGTCAACCCCTTATAGACAGTGAGAATGGGTATTGCTAGATCACCCCAGGTCCTCGGGCTCTACCAAGATTGACCTGACCCATTTTAGACGACCTTGAGGTATTAGAAGATTAATATCACTTTCTAAAATATAGTGAATATTCTTATTCATGAAAAACTGAACTTCTTAAAAATCTAAATAAGTTGCATAATAGCTCGATATAATCTCGAATTCTCAATACATGTAGAACAATTTCTCAAGGTGTGAGCTTGTTTTGATAATTTCATGTTCATTTTCCTGACAAGGAACTAAGGGGTTGCTGAATTTGACCAGATGTTTGGTGTCAACCCAACATATCATCCCCTTGTGCAGGTCATTTAAAGGAAACTCTTCTCTATTTGGTGTTCCTTTAGAAGGGAATTGCCGTAATGTGCTGAGGGTGGCCCTCCCACAGTGAAACATACGACACTTAATGCAGGATTTCTATAGTTATGATTAGACCAAATCTGGGTGCGGTGCCCGTGGTTTAGACATTATAGGGTTGCACCATTAACTCTTTTTTTGGGCATTGCATGTACGTAGGGTATATATTGGACATGTGTGATGCGCGATCCATAACATTTTATCCCAATATCGATCAGTTCTGGATTTAGATTTTGCTTATTTGAATATGGATAGCCACAGTATCATGGATATCTCATATTTGAACCTATGGTTGTCCACTTCGCGTTGCCCTTCTCTGTATGTATCCTAATCCTAAAGGAGCTATGAAAGCTTGTCAATGTGACCATGGAGCTGGGTGAGAGTGTATAGCAAGGGATATTGGGATAGGCCATGTTCTAGAGTGAATCCGATCTCGTAATCTTTGTTTTGGTCTCGAACACATATATATTCATACATTATCTTTACTTTTGAGAGCTATGAGTATAATAAAATTGGCTTTAAAATAATCTTATAATTTACTTAATCATATGTATGCACCCAAAAGAAGGGACATAAATATTTTATTGAAGATAGAATCACTAACATATATATGTGTGCGTGCACACACATTAAGAGAGAGAGAGAGAGAAAGACTTGCCGACACTTGTACAAAAGGCAGCAATAGCTATCAGTAGATAGCTTTGTCTACCAACGAGTTGGTACCACCACCATTAGTTCTCATGAAATCAAATCTAGTATAAAAGCATATCTAACTTTGTCAGCTTGGAGGTGGCTAGCTCGAGTCTAGTGCTAGTTGCTTGTAAGCCTTGATCGGCAAATTGGATGAGGTTTTGAGGATGTGATTGTGACCATGATGGTGCGACTATAATTTAGAGGTAATTAAGGCTTTATCCTTTTGTACTAATTAAACTCCAACGCACCTGGCAGGGCTTCCAGCTTGTGTGAAGGTTGACCATGAGTTCAACTCTGGGGGCATGCATACCCAGCTTTGGCCTCCCATTGTAATCAAAAAAACAAAAAATTAAGACAAGTCAACACCGACTTAGTATTGTCAGAATCAGATCGAATCTGCAAGGCGGGTTCAGGAAAGAAGAGTGCCGATCCTGTGATCTAAAATGACCCGAACTTGACGAGATTGTAACACCTGAATCAATTCATTTTAATTTATCATAAATCTTAATCTCTCGATGTATAATTTGCTCTAGTATCATCAGGGACCAATCTGTCTATATAATCAATGATGCCTCAATTAACAACACCGTCCCATTTAAAGCTTGTTGAGTACCAATGTTGGGTTTAGGCAATAAGCTGTTGCATGAATAGGCTGATACAAAATTTGTTCCATATATTATCTATAATGTTCCACACGAGCATATAATCCCTTTTTCTTCAATTGAAATTACTTCTAACGACTTCTTTTGTCCTATTCATTGCTTCACAAAGATAGCTCATAGATGCTTTCTCCTCGCTACCGGCCAATATCAAAACTTTTACGAAAGGACATGTAATTCTCAATAGTTTAACACATGCATTCCAAAATGTATTCCTGAAGACTGTATCTGAAATCTCATTTAACTTTCTGTTTCTTCTATTTTGAGGCAACTCTGCAAATTATTATCACTCATCTGATGAGAACATTCTCTTCAATGCCTGCTTTTGTTACGCATTACTTTGTAAAAATAATAAATTAGTTTCAAATCGAGTTGCAGTTGTACGAATGAGCTCTGTATCACCTATATATCTCATTTTCATACATAATACAAAGGCATGGTTGTAGATAAATTTGATGATATCTTTGCGATACTCAATTGTTGTATTTATCTCATCCATCTCACCAATATCGAGATCTAAACAATGGGTTGCACTTGGTATCCAATAGAAAGTCTCACTAGTATCTGTGAACTCTTTCCCAACTACTTTATAGTTAGTTGCATTCTGTAATGAATTGGACTACATTCTCTAGCCCAACCTTGGATATCACCTTAGTAGATGCATTATCGGTAATGAATTGGACTACATTCTCTAGCCTAACCTTGGATATCACCTTATCAAACTCTTACTTGGACCTCAACAATATGTCTCTCCTCTAACATGTCTAGAGATCTCAAAAACATAAGTCCTTTAGGACAATAAAAAAGAAAGTTTAACAAAGTCCTTCGCCTATCTGTCCATTTGTCTGCCATGATAGTAATCATGTCTCATTTCATAACTCTCTCAAAGTCAAACAATATTCTTGTACTTCAAGGATAATCTTATCTAATACCTTTCCTCCCAACTTTTGATAAGAGACCATCTTATACCCCGGACCAATGTTAGCAATTGCATATGCCATTGCTTGAGAATGAAAACTTTTTCTTGTATTAAATGAAATGCATGCATCATAAAACCATCTGCTCACTATAAGGTTTGCCTGCTCATACAGTTGTTCTGAAGCCATAGCAACACGAATTATACGAGCGAAAATGACGGAATGCTAGAGGAATCTCTTCCTCTACTCCTTCCTCTTCTACCACTTTTCCTGGTTGTTGGTTTTCTCCTAGTTGATGGTTGATAACTACTATTATCAATCTATGTTCTATCATAAGAAGAAATAATATCACCCAATCCAATAACATCAGCATCTTCTTCCTCAAACATCTCTAAATCATCCTTTTATTGTCTCCTCTCATGTATGCTCTCAAGCATATGTAAACATTGTCATTTAATGGCTTTTGACAATTTTCTAACTCTGCTCGTGCGGAACAACTTCTTTCCTAGTCTCTACTAGGTGATATTTTAATCCTAAAATTCTATCACTAACCACCTTCTCACAAAACAAATATTTTATCTTCAATCTGTTTCTCTCAACTGTTGTACTCCACTATCATGCATGGGACCGAGATTGAGAGTTCCTAACACCCCTTCTTGTCATCTCAATTAAACACTTCAATCCAATAAAAGACCTGAAAATAAAAATACTTTATAAATCCCTAATCTTCACATAACACTCAAATAGAGTGTCTCCCACTTCACGAATACAATAAAAATCATATACATGCACTTCATAACTTCATATTTTGTCATTCAGGAAAAAAAAAACATAAATAATACCAAAAAACAATAAATAAAAGAAAAAAATTCTGAATATACAAAAAATATACCACAATCCAAAATGGAAGCCTTGCACGAACGTCGTAGAATACTTTTTTTGAAACTTTGAACATCAAGGAGGGGTGAGTCACCTGAGGGAGCCTTGAACATAAGCCAAAAACCCGCATTTTTGTGGGTTTCTATTCGGCCAACGGTCCCTACTACGAGCGATACTTGCAATATCGTAGTTCAAGCATGCTTGGGCAATCATGTGAAGCTCCATCCTTATTGAAGTATGATATATGAAACTTTGACCTATATCCATCATCTCCACTGGACCATTAGTTCATAGGTAACTTGTTAATTCTTTTTCATACTATGATCATTAACTTAAAACCTTGATAATCGGCATAATTCTAAATGTCTCCCTTATTCTTGTATATAGGTATAAGTGTATTTGTCTTCCATTCCTCAATTATCTTTTGATTTCTCCATGTCTCCTTAAGTAGTCTTGTGGTCAGGTAATGTCTGTCTCTCTTAGAATTTTTAATACTTCGATAGAAATATTGTTTGGTCCTATAGATTTACCAACCTTCATATGCTTAAGAGCCTCTTTGACTTCATTTCTTTGAATACGTATGTAGAAATTATAGTTTATAAACTCTTTTGATTTGTTTAACTCTCTTAAGTTAATACTAACTATATTTTTATTAAAAAGATGATGAAAGTAATTTATTTATTTATTTTTTATATCATCATTTACTACTAGAATCTTCTAGTCCTTATCTTTGATGCATCTAACTAAATTAGATCCTTAGTTTTCTTATCTCTAGCCTTAGTTATCTTAAAAATAACTCTTTCACCTTCTTTTGAGTTAAGTTTTTTATATAAATCTTTCTAAATTTTGGTTTTTATTTCATGGATGACCTTTTTCGCTTCTTTCTTTGCTTTCTAATAAGCCACTCAAGTTGGTACAATGCAATTTATAAGATACTCTTCTCTCCTTAATTTTAACTTGCACAATTTCACTCCACCACCAAGCTTTCTTGTATGCAGGACATCTCCCTTAGAGTCAAGACATCTTTTGCCACTTTCCTGATATATATATATATAGTCATATTGTTTCATATATCAAGTGTACCAATATAATTCTAAGTATTTAAAAAAAAAACTTTCTATTTAAATATATCTTCTTTCTCATTTTTAGGTTGTACCATTTAATCCGAATAACTCCGCCCATGTAAGGGATCATCCTTGCATTGCCGGTCCCAAGCCCGGATAAAGGAGGAGGGTTGTGTTAGGCTTCCGACAGCCTGCGTAAAACTTCGTCGGATTTTACAACATGGATTACAAAAATTATGAGTATTGCTTTGGGGTGTCCCCGCATAGCGACGTGCTGCAGAGCCCGAATGCACTAAGAAGTAAGCAAGGGCCACTACATTTTCGCCCGAATATAGTGAATCAATTGCAGAGAGGGTTCCCACATCATGGACGGGTGTGGGTAAAGAAGTTAGTCCCGCTACATTGCCGCCCGAATGTAGTGAAAAATTTTCACAGAGGGTCTCCGCATTTTGATTATGGACGGATGCGGGGGGTAAGGAAGCTAGTCCTAGATAATAAGATTCGTATTGGTTCTTGGAATATCGGAATATTATCGGGTAAGCTAATGGAGGTGGTAGATACTATGATTCGGAGAAAGATTCATATTCTATGTTTACAAGAGATAAAATGGGTTGGAGAAAAAGCAAAGGAGATAGAGGATACAAGTTTTAAATTATGGTATTGAGGTAAAGAAAAGGCTCGAAACGGAGTTGGTATTATCATAAATAAAGATTTAAAGGAGAGTGTAGTAGATATACAACGATATGGTGACCGAATCATGACGTTGAAATTAGTGTTAGGAGCAGAGGTTTTGAATATAGTTTGTGCTTACGCACCCCAAGTAGGACTAGAAGATAGTATAAAGACAGTTTTTTGGGAAGAGTTAGATAAGGTGTTTCAAAAGATTTCACAAAGGGAGATGATTTGTTTAAGAGGAGATTTAAATGGACATGTCGGTAAAGAGGCATTAGGATATCATGGGATTCATGGAAACTTTGGTTTTGGGGATATAAACGAGGAAGGTAGGGAGATTTTAAATTTTGCTATGTCATTGGATCTCTTTGTAGTCAATACAATCTTCAAAAAACGAGATGAACATTCAATTACTTATAAGAGTGGCTTATCACAAACACAAATTGATTACTTTATTTGTCCAAAAAAAGATAGAGCGTGTTGTAAAGATTGTAAGGTAATTCCAAGAGAAAGCTTAACCACCCAACATCGACTTTTAGTTATGGATTTACAAATAAAAAAGTGGACAAAGAAGAAAAGAGTGCATCGAGCTATTCGGACTAAATGGTGGAACCTCAAAAGCGAGAAAGAAGATATATTTAAACAGAAAGTCCTTCAAGGAGATGTTTGGAATTATGTTGGCACACCCTGTAATATGTGGAACAATATGGCTATACATATTAGGAAAGTGGCGAAAGATGTGTTAGGGGTATCTAAGGGAGGTGTACCGGCACAAAAAGAAGCTTGGTGGTGGAGTGAAGTAGTACAAAATAAAATCAAGGCAAAGAGGGCATGTTACAAATTACATTATGCTAAGAAAACTAGTGAAACTTTAGAAGCTTATAAGAAAGCAAAGAAGGAAGCGAAAAAGGCCGTTAGTGAAGCAAAAGGTAAGATTTGGGATGACTTATATAAAAAACTCAACTCAAAAGAGGGTGAAAGAGATATTTTTAGGATAGCTAGGGCTAGAGATAAGAAAACTAAAGATCTTAATTATGTTAGATGCATAAAAGACAAGGATGAAAAAATTCTAGTGGCAAATGATGATATAAGAAATAGATGGAAAAACTATTTTTATAATCTTTTTAATGAAAATAAAGATGTTAGTATTAGTTTAGGAGATTTAGCCAAGTCAGAAAAGTATATAAACCACAATTTCTACCGACGTATTCAAAAGAATGAAGTCAAAGAGGCTCTTAAACATATGAAGAGTGGTAAATCGGTAGGACCAGATAATATTCATATAGAAGTTTGGAAAATACTAGGAGAAATAGGAATCACTTGGCTCACAAGGCTATTTAATGAAATATGGAAAAACCAAAAGATGCCCGAGGAATGGAGAACAAGTACACTTATACCCATATATAAGAACAAGGGAGACATTCAAAATTGTGCGAATTATCGAGGTATCAAGTTAATGAGTCATACTATGAAATTATGAGAAAGAATTATCGAACGTAGGTTAAGACAAGTATCAAGTACAACACATAACCAATTTGAATTTATGTCAGGCAGATCTACTATTGAAGCGATTCACCTTTTGAGACGTCTTATGGAACATTTTAGAGCAAAAAAAAAAGACCTTCACATGATATTTATTGATCTAGAAAAAGCTTATGATAGGGTACCGAGGGAGGTTCTTTGGAGAACTTTGGAAAAAAGAGGTATCCCATTGACATATATTAACCTTATAAGAGACATGTATGATGGTGCAAAAACATGTGTGAGGACTCATGAAGGAACGACAGACTTCTTTGAAGTTAATATTGGGTTACATCAAGGATCAACTTTAAGTCCATACTTATTTATAATGGTGATGGATGAGTTAACAAAACATATTCAAGATGAAGTACCTTGGTGTATGTTATTTGCAGATGATATTGTATTAGTGGAGGAGTCTAAGGAAAAAGTTAATAGAAAATTAGAACTATGGAGAGAAACATTAGAAAGCAAAGGCCTCTGACTTAGTAGAACAAAGACAGAATATATGGAATGTAAGTTTTATCATTTGGCTACTTCAGAGGACATAGAAATTAAAATTGGCACACATTGCATTCCCCAAAGGAAAGTTTTAAATACCTAGGGTCAGTTTTTCAAAGTGATGGAAGAATTGATGGAGATGTTATACATAGAATTAATGCTGGTTGGTTAAAATGGAGAGGAGCATCAGGTATTCTTTGTGATAAGAAGATACCATTAAAATTAAAAGGTAAATATTATAGAGTAGCAATTAGGCCTGCCATGTTTTATGGTTCTGAGTGTTGGGCAGTTAATCGTCGACATGAACAAAAGATGTCTGTGACAGAAATGAAGATGTTGAGATGAATGAGTGGTCATACAAGAAAAGACCGTATACATAATGAGGTTATTAGAAACAAATTAGGAGTGGCACCAATAGAGGATAAAATGAGAATATCGTTTAAGATGGTTTGGACATATAGAACGAAGATCAGAAGAAGAACCTGTAAGAAGGGTAGAAAAACTAAATTTGGAAAGTATTAAAAGAGGTAGAGGACGACCACAAAAGTGTTGGAAAGAAACAATAAAGAATGATCTAGCTTATTGGGAGTTAACTGCTAACATGGCACATGATAGGGATCTGTGGAAACAAAGAATCCATGTAGCCGACCCCGTCTAGTATAGGAAAAGGCTTAGTTGTTGTTGTTGTTGTTGTACCATTTAATCCGAATAACTTTGTGTACATTTTTACCTATAAGTCTATAACTAAAAGTCGATATTGGATAGTTAAGTTTTCTCTTTGAATTACTTTACAATCCTTAAAACATGATCTATCTTTTTTCCTATCGATAAAATAGTCAATTTGTATTTGTGACAAGTCTCATCTCATTTTTTAAAAATTGTATTGACTATAAAGAAATCATATGTTATAATAAAATTTAAATTTTTCTTATCTTCATTTAATTTCCCAAAACAATAGTTTCCACTCTTGATATTCTAGTACTTCTTTACCGATATCCATTTAGATCTCCTCCGAAACAAATCATCTTTCTTTGTAGAATTATTTGAATTATCTTAATTCCTTCCAAAATACCTTTTTCCGTTATCTTCTAGTCGTACTTGAGATGCATAAGCACAAACTATTCAAAGCTTCAATTATTAACACTAATTTCATCAAAATCTTGTCATTATATCGTTTACTAATAATACTTATTTACTACACTATTATAATAATACTGACTCGGAATATTTTGAGGTTTTTTCTTTCTTTAGTATCGTAATTTAAAATATTTATTCTCAATTTTCTTTGTTTTTTTTCTAATTCATTTTGTCTCTTGGAAACATAAAATTTAAATATTTCTCCTAATCATAGCATCCACCACTTCCATTAGTTTGTATGTCAATGTTATGAATATTCTTAGTACGAATATAAATCTGATTATCTAGACCCTCTCTGTAATTTGTTTACTATATTCAACAGATAATTTTACTCATACCCATTCATAATGTGAGAATCTTTTCTGCAATTGGTTCAATACATCCGAACGAAGGTAGAGGCTCTTGTTTATTTTTCACTATATTTGGCCTCTGCAATGCATCGTTAAGAGGGGATGCTTCAATGTAATGCATATAGTGTTTAGAATCCATAGTGTTTTGAATCCATAGTAGATAAATCTGATAAAGCTTTACATTGTCTGTTGGAAGCCTAATCCAACCTTCCTCCTTTATTAAAGTTGGGACTGGCCATGCACCTTACATGGGCCGAGTTACCTCATTTTGAAATGCTTTTTATGCAAGTACACCGATTCTTGGGAGCAATTAATTTTGCATCTGCTGAAAACTTTAGGAATCAGAATCTTCAGTCTTTTTCATCCTGGAGAGAGTTTCTGGAGTCAATTCATACATAAATAAGCGGTTCTAGAACAATGCGTTGCTGAATGATTTCGCTTCGAGCTAATTTGTTAGTCTTGAGTCTGGGCAAATCTGGTTATGCAAATTCTGAACTCACTAGGGACTTGCAGTCAAGTTGTAACTGCACTTTTTTACACATAAAGCCTGTACCAACTGTATTTTGCTGAGCTGAAGGAAGCTGCTGTGTCATGCAGGTCGTCACCATCGGGGATCTGAAGCCAGCACCTGCACTTTGGCATGAGGATAATGGGAGGAAGCCATGGGAGAATCTAAGGTAAGCATCTTTAACGTCGCCATGTTGGCTGAAAGCATGAAACAGTTTGTAAAAGACTTGATCATCTCTCTTTATATTTCAGGAAGGATCCTCCCGGTGCTATTTCTGGTAAACAGCTTAGGGATGCCGCTCATCGACTAGTCGTCAACAGCTTACAGATGAAGCAAGATCGTAGAAGAGCTGAGGCTCCCCCGGGGTTTTATAGTGATGGTGGTTTAGTGGGTATTTCAGCTTCTCCCTACCAAAATGGCAGATACCATAATCCTAGCCAAGGGCAACCGATGGGTTACAGTAATCAGGAACAAAGATACGCACCAGCAGCTTCTCAAATTCCTCCAAACCATTCTTATGGGTGGGGTTATGCTAATACATCACTAGCATATCGAGAGCCAAATTGGTTGACTCAGCCATACCAGTCGTCCTATGAAAATAGTGGAACACCAAGAGGAACTTACGGTGGCATGGCTGCACAGGCAGTAGCCACTTCACCTTATGCACTCCCTCCGGGGTATGGGAGCTATGGAGCTTATGGACCAACTGCAGCAGCACCATCTCAATGGGGTCACTACAGTGGTCCGCCAACTAGAGGACCAGATCCATACCAAGTAAACCCTAGCAGAGGCCATGCTAACTCGCATCCTGCGGTCAACAGGCATGCGTCGCAAGATAGGAGTGGTAACAGAAGACCGTATGGCCGACACTAAACATCTGAAAGATACAGATGTGGAGTCCCTTGAGAGTTCTGAAAGGGATCGTGTTGTATAATAGCAACGTTGAGTGGTTAGTGTTGCTCCATGATTCCGATGTATTTTTATTTCGATTAACATCACAGAAGTTTCTAGCATAATTGTCACCGCCTAATCGTGACTTGCCTATTGAGTTGTAAACCAGCCCAGGAGGCCATATGCGTATACTAGAAATTGTGGTGAGTTGACATTTTCCCCTTTAAGCTTTGTTAAATCAAAAGTGCGTAGAAAATGATTCTTTCCCTTTTGAAGACGCTCTCTGGGATTCGTTTCTCTACCTGGTTTACTATGCGCAATGATGGGTTCTTTGGAACCTTCTTGTTTGAAAGGTCTGGAGGAAGTGTGCTCAGTGATGTCAAACTCGTCTCCTGACCATGACTGACTTTTCACGGATGCGAGCGGTGGTGAGCATCAGTGAACTGTCTGTTTGTGCTTGTTGAGTTTCGTATGTAACTAATGCGGCTTGAAGGGTAACATCTGATAAAGATCATGTCTTGCAGGTTAAGAAAGAATTGAATTGAATGAGGTATTATATCATCCTCCTGGCTGGTTCTAGGTTAGATGTATTGAATGAAACCTGGCCTGTCGTTAGCTTATTACATTTGTTTGAAATCATTTTTCACGTTTGTCTCTGTCTTCCACTAATTCTTTTTCTTGCCCTGGTTGGGTTTTCTTTAATTCAACTGTAGAGTTATATATGCAGTGGTCAGAGAGAGAGAAGGGACCCCTGGTTGGAGTCCCATACGGAGGTCGTTTTCTGTGAAAAATGTATTCATATCTATACAATAGGTACTGATATTCAAAAATTTATGGAGGTGTGTGCCGTGTCAATTTCAAAATTTGTTGAGATGAATAGCATTAGGCATGGGGGTTACGTGATTAACGATGTTCACCAGAAATGGCTACATTAAAATACAAACAAACTTTTTTCATAAGCTCAACAGACTAATTTCTTTTTTACCTTGATGTTTTGCATAATATATAAAACATTCGTAAGGGAGTGACAGATTTATATTATCATCCATGAAAATGTTACACTATATCATTGAAAATGCACCCGTACTTAGATATGGCTGTTTTGGGCGGTTTCTAACTGCTGGTACTGGTTTAGTTGGAATTCCATGGATGGAGTTGGTTCTAGTTTTGGATCCAAACCAACAGTTTCGGTTCCATGGAAGGTGGAACCAGAAGTGAACTGGGTGCTCCCTGACTTTGGATATGGTTTTGAGTCCAGTTTTAATGGTTCTAGTTCCAGTCAATTTTTGACCCTATTCAGTTCCGGTTGGAACAGTCAGGCTGGTTTGTAACCAGTCATGTCTACCGATTATGCAAAGTGCTTGGAGCCCCAAGTACTCCACTTCCAATTGTTTTAGAACATTTTGTTGAGCATCACTTCATGCAGGGAGCAAACCAGAATTCAAATCTTTTTCTACTGCTGCGTGGTTAATATGTAAAAAGAGCTTTTCTTCAATTTCGATTCATATTTATATTTTCTAATGACTTGCGAGATTTAAAAGAAACATTCTAGCAAAAACGTTGGAAAGCTTTAGCTGGGATGCTACTAAAGGCTTTTTACTCGGCCAACAACCATCAATCTTCGACATGAAAACTTCTAAGATTTTGAGAAATATTGGGTCATGTGTTGGTATGCTAGGAAAGCATGGTTTTTATGTATAGGTGTTGTGTGATGCTACTATAGGCCTCTCTCTCTCACAGACACACAAGCAAACACATGCACGCATTAGTATTTTAAGTTGTTAAATTGTACCGTCACATCAACCATACATGATTCTTAGCACCACACACAAGTTGGTAACCTTCCAATTTGTAGCATGCCTAGCCTCAGGGTTGGGGAAACCCTACTCACCTAGTTTGGTAACGTAGATTGTCAAACAAATCTCACAAGAGACAATATACACACAGAAACACACATTCATGCACGCACACACACAATTAATGAGCTAGACTTAGAAACGTTATGTCCACGCATTGTGTGGAGGAAACATACACACACAGAGAGAGAGAGAGAGAGAGAGAGAGAAATAGGAAGCAAGAGTCCGCTCTTTCAATGATACTGGCCGGTGAACCGTTTAAGCATAGGCAGCTAATGAGGACTGAATGGGCCAGCATTTTATTGATCTTCAAAGAGTTCTTACTTTCGGATTGGATGAGGATGTGCGCAGCGGACCCTCTTGAACGACCCATTTTTGTTAATGAACCTACATGAATACCTTTCTAACAACCGGTGCTTTCAAACAGTCGCAGACCCACACGCCTAAGAATCTTGCCCACTTTATGAGACCCTGTGGACCCGGTGTAGGTTGTCATGCTCTCTCTCTCTCTCTCTCACTCTCTCAGGATTACTAACCCAATAGAGCACAAACTTTAGTCTAATAGACAAGAGTTTTAGTTTAACAATTGTCAAAAAGAGTAATTTCTTAGCTCAAACGGGCAATATAATGAATTTCATAATGAAAATAATGCATGAAAACCCATCTTGGCTTTAACACATCGATCGTAAGTTTGCTTATGCAAGCATGGAAACAAGCTGGGTAAGAGCGCTACTTTAAGCTTATATTGAATGAGCCATGAACCAACGCCTCCGTCAAAGTTGGTTCTCACTTGTGTACCTGCCTTAACTGGTGGTATAAGGCATCTTTTCAAAGGTGTGATTGAAGCAAAGGTGCCAAACAGGAAAACAGCTATAATATCTCATGAAAAGATATTAAATGATAATTAACTTGTTATTTTTCAAAGGGAAGGACTAAATAATGTAGCTTGTTTGTGAATTATTTGTTAAACCATATGAGCTTAACATGAATATGATAAGTTAGGCTCGTGAAAGCTCATTGATTAACCCTCTTTTGGTTACAACCGGAGGCCGAGGCAGGTACGCACACCGCAAGAGTCAAACTCATGACCATCTGTCACGCTAGTCGAGAGCCCCTAAGTGCCATTAATCAACACTTGCTAAATTTTATTCCAAACCATGCTCCAAAAGGTCATTCTTATGTTATATTAAGGCATGAGAAAATAAAGGAGTGATATTGCACAACTAGCAATAGCTCATCCGGCTAGGGGGGCAACTCACAAGTTGAGAGTCATGAGTTTGACACCTGGGGTATGCATTTAACTTCGGGCCCCTGCATTTTACCCGCCAAAAAAGGAGTGATATTATAATGGCCCATACAAACTCATTCCAATATAATGTTAGCTTGTATATAAGATATGTACAGGTTAGTTGTAGAAAGACAAGGAAATAGTTGATATGATTATTTTAAGCCTAATGATTGACAATGTGAGGTTTCCTTTTTCTTTGCCCCTAATAAGACCCAAACCAATGTCACCTTCACTTGGACTAAAGTAAGTAGTAAAAAAATAATAAAACTTCATCATTTTCTACATAATAATATGACTAAGTAAAGTTGGTCAATAGGAATATGAAAGCCTACATCCTTGAATAGTGGGTTGTCCTTCATCAACCAAAGTGTTGGAATTGAAGGGGACAAAATACATTATTGGGCAGAGATGCTTCCTTTCCTCATGGTTGGAGATGTGTTAGGTTAAATGAAAGGACTAAATTCGATTCAGTGGTGTCTTTCAATACAACTGTGTTGGCATGCTGTCCTAAGCAAGTTGTCTCCTTTATTTTTTAATTATTTGGTACTATTTTTCAGGAAAAAAGTGGAAGCCCAAGTTAGAAAATTCTTCTTTTCTTCCCTCTGTGTGTGTGTGTATATGTGCGTGCCTGTGTGTGGTAAGTTGGAACCTTGTTCATAATTAGTCGATGCATGTGTGTGTAGTGTTAAAGTTAGGCTGGTAAACGAGCTGAACGAGTTGTTCTTGGCCCATTTGAGGGCTCAAAACCTTGTTCATATGTTGCTCGTTAACGCATTTTTGTGAGCCTAACATGAATTAAGCATGAGCCAAGTTAGAAGAGTTGTAACATGTCTTGCGTGTTAAACTTAAAAGTGTAATATTACAGACATATAAATACATACGCACCAACACACACATATGTTACTAAAAGCTTGTCTTTATAAATAAAAGTTAAATAAAAATATGTTTGCACACTTTTCTGTAAAAATTGGAAAATCTAATAATATATATACATATAGTACATGTTGTGTACATAATATTCTACATACTATATGATACATATAGCTGCTATGTTGGCACTCTTTTCTGTAGAAATGGTTCATTTAAATTGTGATATATATACGAACAGTGAGAACATTGAACCCGAAAAGGAACAGAAGAGTACCTGTAATTGATACTTATCCAATTCCATGTTCGAGTATGAAACTCCGAATTCACTATTTTATTAATGGAGGAGAGTACACATATTTTACAAATCAAACGAAAAATATAAAATTCTCAATAACACCAATCCCAACCCTAATCATACATATAGATTCACTATTACAAAATAATTTATCCTAACCGAAAAAAAAAACTAGGATCCAAGCGGACCCTTGGAGCTCCCATTGTCTGTTAGGTTCGGTGTGATATGACCAATTTTCACTTTAGACCCCATTGAAAGTTCACTATCAAAATGACACCTGTATGTTTTCTCATTTACATTTTCATTTATTTCTTGTAACACCATCGGTGATGTGGTCACTATAGTTTGATGAGTCTCCTAAATGGCCGAAAAATCTGGTTAAGAAACTAATATATGTCAATGCATATTTCATATATTAAATGAGCTTAATTCAATAAGTTTACCTAATAAATGGGTTTGATTAATGAATATGAAATAAACTCATTTTCTTAATATTATTGAATTAAATATTAGTTTAAAATGTAATTCATTATATTAATAATTATTGTTAAAATAGTACATAATATATCTATTACTAATTAATGGATTTAAGAATTACGCTTTGTACATTAAAATGGATGTTAATTAATTACTATGGTAACTGTTTTTAAAGTTAGTACTTCATTTAGAAGTATTAACTAAAATATAACTTTTTGTATTCATTAATTATATCATAACTATTTGAATTTGACAAATTCACTAAAATTGGTTCATTTTAAACGATTAATCAACCGATTCTGAATCACCAATTTCACGTACAGATGAAACTCTGTTTATATACCAATTTTCTCACAAAAAAAAAAAACTGTTTTTGCAAACAATGCCTTCTTCTTGGATTTGGATCCGAATCTGATCTGAAATGGAATGGAATGTGTTTGGGTCTACACAACACAAGGCTTATTATTGGAATTTGTTTGGTCGGAGTACTGAAAGAGTGTGACACATATCATACAATCGCGTTTTAGGAAATGTCATTTAAAAGAGTGCTATACAATTTGTGCGGTGCTTCTTGTGACGTGTAACAGGGGCCCCACACCTCACCTGCACTTGTGGAGATTTCCATCAGTGGAAGCTATATGACAAAGTTTTCGTACTCCGTGGGGCCCACATCGCAAGACTCGCCGACTTGGCGGATTGTTTTTGGAAAAGGTAGGCAGCTTGCTTGCTTTCTATGAAACAGACGTTGCCGTGTTGCATTTGTATACTTTGCTACTTGTGATTTTTAGTGGGTCGTATAATATCTTTTGGTACATCATTTTGTATAATCATCTTTATTGTTCAGTTTTTTTACATCAATAATAGAGGTTTGAATTTAAAAGTATTATTTTTTTACTTTACATTTAATGTAAAGTGATTTAATTTTTCATTGTTGTTCTCAAATATCAAACGGTGAAAATATTTATGCAATATTATGCACCATAAGATATTATGCAGCTAAGACCCTATCTATCTATATGTGTGTGTGTGTTAGGCAGTGATTATGAGATGACTCGAGTTGGAGTGTCGTTATGAAAAATTGGTGTCACATAATGCTGACCTTTTTATGGAAGCATACAAAATGACCAGATATTGATACTAGGGATGAGGTACAATATGAAAACCGAAACGGAATTCACATATAAGCTAGAGCTGAATTAAAATGTCCGATTCTTTTCGGGTCGGGTCGATCATCCACAGAATTCGGTTCAGTTTGTGTTTTCGTACTTTCTGTTTATGTTGGTTTCAGTTTATCCCGCAACGATACAAACGGAAGAACACTCATAATTAACTGAAACAACGGGAAATAGATGCAAGATTGCTGACCATACAACGATACAAGCTTAGAAGCCTGTGATTGTGCGTTCGGGTTGACCTGTTTATTACACTAACATGAAACATGAACACTATTACGACAGGGAACACGCAATTCTTACCAATAATAGTTGCGTGTGTGTGTGAGGTAGAGAGATTTAATAATTAAAAAAAAGTGGGAAGTTTTCAATTTACTCTTAGAAAATAAGTAATAACGTTTGACACACTTTTATTTATATATATATATATATATATATATAGGGAGAGAGAGAACATGGTAAATATCACACTCATTGATGCTCAAATATAACATTCCACTGTTCAATCTACATAATCAAGAGATTTGAATATAAAAGTGAAAGTACCGTTATATTTTTAGTACTTTGCATTTAATATATTTTTTAAACTAAAATCTCCACTGTTGACTATATTGATCGAACATTTAAGATATTTAAGCAGATTTAAACATGTAAGGGTGTGTACATGGATTATGGACCCTCTCTTTTATATCAATATTATCTTGGTGTTACACTTAAAAGAGCGGCTCATCTATGATTGCATCTTACTTTTGTCTCTTATAGAAAGAAATTGAAAAGCATTTTGTAAATCATTTAACCAAAATAATTTTCTTATAACGAGAAATAATTCACGCAATTAGGAAAGGAGACCTGCCTTATTGCATGAGCTCTTAAAGCCTCCGTTATCAATCAGGCCACTAACACCGAGTTACGAGGAAAAACAAATACGTAACAACACTTTCTATTATCTCTTTCACAATCAAAGGTTTTTCATTTTTTGATATACTTTTTCCACTTCTAATGATTGTTAACTGGGCCTGCTAACAAATACTAGCTCTATTACTTTTTATTATCGAGTTCGAAGTCCAAATGTTCAGGTAAATATGGACCTGCGAGAATCAGGTAATTGGTAAATATCAACACAAATGAAATGACACAAGTAGTTTGGGATAATCAACAAGGGTTGTACAGTTGGGTAGTGGATTAAAAAAATTCTTGTTGTTCTTTTGTTTTATATATATTTTCTTTTATTTTGGCAATATAATATCTTTCCCTTTGTCGTTTCTTGATGCACATACTTCATATTGAGTGCTGTGGTAGATCGCATTATGGGGCTGTTTGATTCTAATGTCGGGACTATGATAGTTCCGGTTCCACCGGCTCACTCTCAAGGATGGGTTATAGTTGAGTCTTGGATAAAAAGTGAGGTCATACAACCTTGTTTTTTTGTATCATGTATCCTGACTGCAATAGGAAGTTGTTCTGTAGTCCTAGGCCTCAACACCAACCATCCTTTAAAAGGAAGTTAGGCATGATGAGACCAGGACCTCGAACCCAAGGACCTAAATTGAGCTTGGCTTTTTGGGTTATGCAAAGATTGGCACTTTATCTTTGTCACATCGAAATATAATTTTTAAAAAGATCGACAAGATAAGGAGTGGACCCGACTCGACCCAGATGCCATTGATGATGATCCAGTCTAAATTGATTCTCTCCAATGGCATTTCACTAGGACAGAAACCTTTGGAACCGGGGGTGGATAGGTTCAAGACTTAATTAATCCCATGTCAAATGTTCTCCATTTGATTCTAACATTTCATTTTTTATGGCATTGCACTTGAGCATTATGTGAAAATATGGCCATCTACTGACTAGAGAACATGGGTAGTAATTTTAGACACGAACAAAAACCTGACACAAACATGACCCGAGAAATCCATGTACATGACCACCCAAAGTTATACCAAAGGATCATATACAAAAAGGCATGATACAAATACGAATCCACCCAAAGTGAGGGAAAACAATTTATCATGTCTGGGTTGACTTACCTTTTACGCAATGCGAACTAGTAGGAAACGAAATTGAACCAAGACATGAGAGGATTTGCTATCTCATACATGACGAGAAAAATCCAATAAAAACACGTCCCCAAAACTTTGTCCTCGTGTTCATGGAAAGTTGATGTGAATATGGAAGGGAAGTAACACGGACACGACCAGAAACACAAAACTACGAACCCTACATGGATAGCATTCATCGGTTTGTACTGTTGAGTTCATTAAACAAAAATGGAAGGTAGCAAAGGAGATCCACATGGATCAAGCCACGAAACGTCACACTGGACCATGCCATCTAGAACTTCGGTTCACCATTTCAAAATAAGCATACTAAACTACACAAGCAATAAGATTATTTTTGGGAAAAAAACTCAGAGTAAATCTGTGAGGACGATGATGCATTTAGATGGAATTATTTGAATGAATATAAGCCGGTGGGTACAAGAGAAAAGGACTCAAATCAAACATGGACTCAAATCGGTTAAAGCTGTTTTCATGGGCAAATCGACTCAATTTTTTTTTCTGATTTCATAAATTCTTAATCAATTTCCATGTTCTTTTTAACATTTTTCAAAGATTTGGCTATTAGAAAAATGGAATAGAACTCTTACAGAGGCAGTTCCCTTACAAGCTACAGCCGTCGATGGTTTCGTTCTCGGCCTAGCCGGTTCTCAGATTTGGAGGACCATATCAAACCATATTATCAGTCGTAAAGCTGAACAAACTTACACCATTGATTGGTTCAAGTTTCGTTGGGGCCAAGACTAATATGGGCCTTTTCATTTTAACATGCTAATATATGACACTTATACACCGTAGAAATCAATCACATGACAAATGAACTTGCTGAATTATAAAACAAGTTAGCAAACTAAAAGCAAAGTCATCAACATCCACTAATGCAAAATAACACAATCACAATTTAGCAATGCCACCAAGTAAATAGCAAGTGATGCTCTTTATATTACCATTTCAATAAAGTCGCAATCGATTAATACAAAATCCACATATGGTATGCTTTGGTTCTCGTATGTTGGTTTCATCCTTCAAATCATGAATCTAAGCCTTTTTCCACACATTAAGTGGGTGTGCTAGAGGATGCAACATGAGGACTTCCTGAAAGGTCACCCATCCTAGTACTATTCAAACCATGAATGAAATCATGAAAATAAAACTTTTTACAAGTCGCATCAATCAAACCACCAAAGCAAGAGGAACAAACCAGCGATTTGGATCCGTTTATTTGGTCTAATCTGTTCCCGTCAGTTCTTTGAACAACCCTAGGTAGCATGTCTCGTAATCGAAGCAACACTGAAAAGCTTTGGTTTCTTCTTGTGTGGGGAAGGGGATTCTCCTATACTTCTCATGAAGATTTAAAGAACTCAACCTTTATCGTTGGCTATTGTACTAACGTGAACATTCTTTTTTGCGAATTTTAGCTTTTTCTTTATGAGAACTTTTAAGATAGCACCTTTCTAACGCTAGAATTTACAAAGTTGGGATGAGTTTGCTCTTTTGTCCTCGGTCTAGACTTGATTTGCTTTAAAGAATATTGATTGGAACCAGGTGGGTCGACGTCTAGATCAACCTATCAATGAATATCTTAGGCTTTTAATAAATACATTTGCATTAACGTGGGACCTATGTCTAACATCAGAGACTATACTTTACCTATTTATAGATTTAAAATAAAGTTTGTGCTGCATATATATATATATATATATATATATATATATATATATATATATATATATATATATATATATATATATATATATATATGTGTGTGTGTGTGTGTGTGTGTGGCCCATAAGTAACCAATTGACATCTGGAGATCCAATGAGAGTCTAGGCTTTAATGAAGCAACTTTCTTTTTTTAAGAATTGTAACTCGGAGATGCAAACTTTGAGGAGGTAGGTTTGTCAATATCCAGACTTATATCTTAGGATCCTAGCTGCGATCTTGTGCTCTTTTGAGAAGCATTCTTTTGTATATCATCCCAGTGGAATCCCCATCTTGATCGTGGGATCCTCTGATCTTGTGATCAAGATGATCCCACCACACAGCACAAAGAGCAATAGCTCGCCTCTCTAGAGGATCGAATCACGAGTTGAAGGTCATGAGTTGAATACTCGCGGCATGCATAAGGCTTTAACCTCCACATTATACCAAAAACAAAAAGAAGCAAGAAGATCCCACCATATATACAACATGAGAATTGTTTTTCTTATAAGTAGATCTCATTAAGCACCAATGAGAATAAAGATATAAATTATGTGATTCTCATGATTGAAATATATATGGAGACAACAACAACTAAGCCTTGTCTCATACTAGACGGGGTCGGCTACATAGATTTTATGTTTTCAGAGAGCTCCATCTTGCACTATGTTAACAACTAACTCAACATAAGCTAAATTAATTTTTATTATTTCTTTCCAATGCTTTTATATATTTTCTCTTTTAACATTTTCATCTTTCAGTTTCTCACACCTTTTTTATCGGAGCTTCCATTGGTAGCCATTTGACATGTTCAAATCATCTTAAACATTTTTTTCTCATTTATCATGTATTAGGTTTACTCTCAATTTGTTTCTATTAACTTCACTGTGTACATGGTCTTTTCTTATGTGATGAGATATCCATCTTATTATCTTAATTTATACCACATACATCATTTGTACGTATTGATGACTAACTCTTTGATACTTAAAATCATAAAATATAGTATGTATAATTAATGCTCTATAATATTTATCTTTCAACTTTAATGATATTTTCTTGTCACATAAAATATCTTATGCACCTTTCGACTTTAACAAACTTATACTAATTCTATGAGTAACATATCCATTAATTTCTAGATCATTTTGAAAAACTAATTCTAGGTATTTAAAACTTTTTTTAAGATGGATGTAATGTGTGTCAACCTTAATTGTTATAACCAAATGATCCAACTTGCATTTTATATATTGTGTTAGTCCCAAAAAGTTGGAAGCCTGTACTTTCTAGTGTTTCTCTCTATAATTCTAAGTTTTTTCTTAAACTCAATGACTAATATAATATCATCAGTTAACATACATCAAAGTACTTCATCTTGAATATTTTTATTAACTTGTTAATAACCTAGGTAAATAAATATTGACTTAAAGATGATTCTTGATGTAATCCAATGTTAACTTCACAATAATATGTTATTCCTTTACGAGTCCTTATAAACTTTTTTGTATCATCAAACACTCTCTTATAGGATTGATGTACCCTAGTCTGATACATCTCTTTTCTAAGGTTCTCCAAAGAATATCTCTTGGCATCTTAATATATGTTTTTCTAAAATTAATAAATATCATATAAAGGTTCTTATTTTTTCTCTAAAATATTTCATAAGATATCTCATAGATGAATAACCTCAATAGTAAATCTCTTTACTATAAACTCAAATTGGTTCTCCATAGTACTTGATACTGATGTCAACCTACCTTCAATAATTTTTTTACATAATTTCATAATATGGCTCATTAACTTATATCCTGATAATTCATACAATTATGAATGTCTCTTTTATTCTTATGTATGAGTATATCTGTACTCTTCCTCAATTTCTCAAGTATATGTTGGTTTCAATATATTTCATTAAATAGTCTTATAAGCCAAGTGATACTCATTTTTTTATGATTTTACATATAAATATTGTCTGGTCTTATGGATTTACTAACTTTTATATGTTTAAGAACCTATTTAACTTTATTCCTCTAAATACGTTAGTAGAAATCATGATTTATATACTCTTCTAAGTTGACGAGTTCTACCAAGTTAATACTGATATCTACATTTTTATTAAATAGCTTATAAAAATAATTCTTTCATCTATTTTTTATATCATCACTTGCTACTACAATCTTTTCACTATTATCATATACAAACAAACCTTAATCATCCAATTTAAGATTGAGTTTTGAGTTGAAAAGGCAAAAGGTTGCCTTTTGAACTAATTACACTTAGAAAAACTACAACTGTACATTTTCCTTTTAAATTTTAAACATCAATCATTCATCTTTTAAATTAAATGATGGAGATTTATTTATATATATTTACATAAATTGTTGCTAGTATATATATATATATAGATATATAGATAGATAGAGAGAGAGAGAGAGAGAGAATTACTATATGGCCTCTCTTGTTCTTTTTCTTAAAAGGAAAAAATAGGAACTTGACAGAATTCGAGGATCCTTGAGTTTTGAACCGTGACCTTGCGTAGATTATGTCACCTTGACAACCTTCCAACCAAAACCGAATCTTACCAGAAACTGCAACTAGGCTGGAATCGGGTTGGACGAATCAAACTGCTGGTTCTGCCACCTTTTTTCATTTATTTTAAATTCTGTTTATATCTTTTGATGGTTTTCAGTAGTCTAGGACTCAAATCCGAACCGAAACCGGCCTGGCCTGGCCTGGCCGGTTCAAGAGCATTTGAACGCACAAGGATGTAGTCTCAAGTATCGAACTCCTGACCTCTTGTGAGGGAACCAACCTTGTCGCCAATGTGCTATTCTCCTTTTATAGGGTTCCAATTTTAAGCTACTTAATCTCCCAATAGAGAGAAGATTAGGGTTTGAAATTGGAGCATACTCAAAGGACCCTGTGATGTTTAAGATCACGGACCATGTCACATTCCCACGAGAAAGGGCCATTCTCTCACGAGATGTGAAACAAATGGGTCCTAGGCTAAGTTGGTGCTACACGGCCATGGTATTGGGCCTTTACCTTTTGAAGCAGAATCTGCCTTTACCTTCCTGGTGGTAGGAAAATGACTTCCAATTTTCTGTGTGTCCTGGTGACACGATTGGAAGTGGGTAGTGCATGCCCGACCCGAGTATTTCTCGTGTCGTACTTTCAATGAATAGAGGGCACTTCAAAGTACAAACATTGTTTAGGATTAGCATGTTTTCTTGCTCAATTTTGTATTTCTTCTCCTAATGAATTGCTGAATTCGTTTGGCTGCATCCATGTAAACCCATTTTATGAAAAAGTTTACTATCATCTAAAATGTCTTGAATGATTCCCACCTCATAGAGATGTCTGGTTCCGGTTCTGTCAGAACCAGGAACCAGGAACTGGACTGAACCAGAAAATCCATTTGGTCCGATTTCAGTTTCAATTCGAGTCCCAAACCATTAAAAAAACTGTAAAAAGAATACAAATGGAAATTTCTAAAGAATAATATAAATGACCAAACTGCAGCTTTGAACCGCTAGTTCTGGTTCTGGTTCAACAGAAGGTGGAACCGGACCCTCTGGTTCCATGTTTGGCTTGGCTTATTGGTTCAAGTTTCGATTGGAACTGACAAGTCCAGCTCCAAACCGGACACGAGACCCCACTTCTGGCATAACATGCATGGGCTCCTACGTTTTTTTTTTGTACAAGGGTGAGGCCAAAGCCAGATGCATGCCCAAAATATCGAACTCATGGCCTTTTAACTTGTGGGTCAACCCTTAGCCAGGTGAGCTACTGCTCCTTGTGTGCGCGTATTCATACACTTTGTTATGGATATGCATTCCAGTCTGGTTTTGTGTTTTCTAAATCAATCAAAACAAAATTTGGTGAAGACGACTTCCAAAATGATCAACGTACTTGCTTGAAGAACGCGAAAGAAATAAGAAAGTTCGATGGCCGGGAACTGCATCTGGCTTAGGAACTGTAGATGCGGATAATTTTAAAAGCAAACAGATTAAATTTCTATTCAATTGCGATATTTTAGGAACCGTTGATGGACAGAAAAGACTGTGAACTTCTCATATGTATGAGTTTTTTAAATTATCCGATTTTGGCATTTCAGACGACAGTATTTCGACTTGAAGTTTTGTTGAAGGTCTTATCATCACAGTGGAGCTTGTTTAAATATGGACAAAATTTTGCACACGCTGCACGTGCGCGTTCAAGCCAGAGAGAGAGAGAGAGGACCGTGGCCGAAGTGTTTCATATATATATTTTAATGATATATATAAATAAATAAATATAAATATAAATAAATAAAAATAAATAAATATATATATATATATATAAAAGGAAAGGAAAGAAAATGTCTGCGTGAAAAAGGTAAGGAGAAAAACATTAATGCGCAGACAAAATTACAGTCAGCCACTTAAAATTCTCCATATCTATTGAAGGGAAAACGAAATATATTATAAAAAATTCTTAACGAAGAGAGAGAGAGAAAGGGGTCGTGAACTGGGCTAGTTATCGAAGTCTCACTTAGTCTGATTCAAGTTTTCTTGCAGGAAGAAGTTAAAAATGGCAGTGAAAAGTACATCAGAACCGGAACCCTTTAGACCCACAAGAAAGTTATTATTGCAAAAGAAGTCATACAATAATGGGGAGAGAGAGAACTACAATAGTAGGAACAAAGATTGCTGAATGCCTGAGATTTAGGGATCCTTCAGAGGGTTGAATTCCGAGGAGAATTTGGAGAGAGAGAGAAAGAGAGGGGGGGGTCCTCCTCTTGTACAGCTTTGTTATTTATACCTTACCAACCATAGTCTTCATCTTGACTCGCTTTGCTGTCTCCTACTTTTGCTAATTCCTTTATTTAGCATACCCTTTTCTCTCCTTTTCTTTCCTCAATCCACGATAAAGAGAGAGAGAGAGAGAGGATTCTATTATTAAGATTATGGAGTGTCTGCAGCACCAACTAGTGAAATCTAAGTTCAGACGGATATGTGTGTTTTGTGGTAGCAGTCCAGGAAAGAAGGCGAGCTATCAGACGGCTGCCATTCAGCTAGGCAAGGAATTGGTCTCTCTCTCTCTCTCCCTTTCTGTGTGTGTGTGCGCGTGTATTATACATCACTGATTGTTAGCAAAATGGGTGGTTCAACCTGGTTGAATTGATTGATTAGGTGAAGAGAAGTATCGATTTGGTGTATGGAGGTGGAAGTATCGGCTTGATGGGTCTGGTTTCTCAAACCGTTTATGATGGTGGTAGACATGTACTTGGGTAAGTCTCTCTCTCTCTCTCTCCCTCTCTCTCTCTCTCTGAATTATTCTCTTTTTCCTTTCTTATTCTTTTCTATTTAATTATTTTTATCAGAGTTATCCCCAAGACCCTCATGCCAAGAGAGGTAAGCACCACTCATCAGCACAATATATAGCTTGTCTTATCCCATCAATCAAATCTACTTCATGTGTTCCTAAAGTGAAGGCTTTTCCTGAAGATCACTGGGGTCACAATTGGAGAGGTGAGAGCCGTATCAGATATGCACCAAAGAAAAGCAGAAATGGCTCGTCAAGCTGACGCTTTCATTGCAATGCCCGGTATATCAGTTTTTCCTAATAATAGTAATAACAACAACCACAAATCCTACAGATAAAATATAGACCGTCGATCTAATAATAGAGTATTATACTTTTCAAACTATTTTTGCTTCTTATGCTTTTTGAATAATTTTTATGTAGGTGGTTATGGGACATTGGAGGAGCTGCTTGAAGTAATCACATGGGCTCAGTTGGGGATTCATGATAAACCGGTAATTAATTTTGCTTAATCACTATCATTAGAGGTTCTAATCCTAATCAGAGATAGTACGATTCATACAACACTGAATCTACATAAGAATTAACGATGTACGTATAATGAAAGGTTGGCCTGCTGAACGTGGATGGATACTACAACTCTCTTCTCTCTTTCATAGACAAGGCTGTGGACGAAGGTTTTGTAACACCTGCTGCCCGTCACATAATTATATCGGCCCCAATTGCTCAAGAACTAATAAGAAAGCTAGAGGTCCTCTCTCTCTTTCTCTCTCTCTCTCTCTCTCTCTCTCTCTCTCTCTCTCTCTCTCTCTCTCTCTCTCTCTCTCTCTCTCTATATATATATATATATATATATATATATATATAGTTCATTTAATTGTAAAAGTAAGCATTTCCAATCTATTGATTTCCGCCGAAAGCCTATATATTTCATCAACTTAGACCTTGCGGGAACCAAAACATGCCTTCTCCACACTAAGCATGTTGGCTGCATGAATTCTTTGTCACAATTGTCCTTGATCTTGCAACATATTAGCATTTAACTCTAAGTAAACTCAACTCTCAATATAAGTGCAACATTTAAGTGATGCTTCGAGTGTATTTTTTGGGGAAATTGTAGGACTATGTGCCCAGGCACGAGGCCGCCGGCAAGCTTAAATGGGAAATGGAGCAGCTCGAGTACTCGAACAAATCGGAGATTGCCCGGTGACTCAATCCACGATGATGGCTATACTACTCTGCTCAACACCCTTGTAGTTAGAATGTACCTCTGTGTATTTGCACAGTATATTGTCAAATAGCTTGAGAAAGGAGAAAAGAAAAACGCAGTAGTTTTTCTTAGCTGCGAGTCGTATGTACCATACCAACCCTCTTTGTATTTCTATTTTCTTTTATATTAATGTAAAAACGTTCACGTGGTGGATGTTCAAATGGGCTTTCTGACTGCACAAATAATTCATAACCTTCTTTTGAAGATTTTTCTCAGAATATTCATTGGGAAAGGAATCGGTTGGTAGATTACAACTTGGTGTCCGCAACGTGGACGTATCTGACACGTCAGAAGATACGGTCGAGACTAGGTGGCACGACACGTGGACGTCGATGGCATGTTGGACGGCCAAGATTAATGTGTTCAGGCTTGAAGCTGGAACTCTTTTTTCCTTTTGGGCCGTGTTGGCACGGTGTCGAAATGGGTCGGACCCTTTTGGTCCAGACCGTGTCGAGTTTGAGTCGAACCGAATGCGAGAACCAGGGCTCTCTGTCTGGGCATGGTGAAGTTATATCAACTTTCAAGATCAACTCGTCTTAAACTCATCTAACCTGGCCGAGCTTAAATGACCTTATGAGCTAATGACAATGAGCAATTTAAATCGATAAGTGTTTTGCACCCCTCCCTCCCCCCACGCTAAATTTGACAGCCATCTCAGGAAAAAAAGAACTAGGTTCAGATCTTAACCCTTTTGGTTTTACCGTGGCTCGAGACTCTCAATCAAAGTTGTGCCCAATGCCCAACTACGTCCAAAACCTTTGCAAGGACCTGTGTCATGGCATCAAGAGAGTCGGTCAGCTGATGCGCAGGCTACTCCAGGTCCAGAACTTGGTGAAGATTTAGCCGCATGGGCGTGTATAGGACCTCATTGGGGAGAGTGGGTGCGTATGGGTCTCATGGTTCTGATGGAATACAATAAAGGTTCGAGTGTCCTTGTTAGGGTGTCTTGACCTATTGCAACTGCCCCCTTGAGTATAAAAGGGAGCTAACTAGTGCCATCAAGGGATTCGGTCTTGAGAGAGAGAGTTAAAGGGGGAGAGCAAGGTGGAGGTGTCCATAACGCCATCTTTGATCGACCACCATCGTCTTTTTCCTCCCATTGGTAGAGTCGGGCAACTATAGGACAAGGCCACCAAGCAACTCCTTCGAATTGTCGCGTGGACTCTCTTTGGAAGGCCTTGTAGTAGACCGGATCTAAGAAAAATAAACCTCCTTTGAGGCTTTACCATTGTTGTGAAAAATCCAACCTTTTCCGTGCATGTGTTTGATCGAATCAACGGACTAAGGGCTGCTTGGCTTTGTGAGCCAATGCCGGTTATCGAAGACCGATCAATGCTGTGTACGATATTTTGATGTCGAAAGATACACATTCATGATTAATGATTGATTGTGTAAAAGCTAAAATTGATGGCTTATTCAACACTAAAACCATGTATGATGACCAAGCTAGACAATTTAGAGTGTTGACAGTCACCACAAAATGTTCAATAAATGATTGCACAGGTGAAGATGTTGAGGATAAATGTACTGTCAAATAAAATTTGTTTTGAAGGAAAAAAAGTTAGTGTGCATCAATACAAAATTATCTATGATAAGTGTCTTCTAAAAAGGCATTTAAAAGGAACTCTAGTGAGCTTATGAACACTTTAAACATGATAGAGTGAGTTAGTTGTATTAAAGAAACATAAGAACATGCTTATTTTAGTTAATTTGCTAAATGATACAAGATATAGCGTCTGCATGGCCTGCCTTGGCCATGAGAAGCATCTGCATGTTTTGCAAGTCGCTAGCAGGCGACTCACATGTGAGAGAAGAACAACAATGGCAGTGGCAAGAGCCACCGATGCACTGCAGTGGTGCATGTTTTTGCACTTTTGCTTTTCTTTGAAGGCTAAACCTGGTGCCACCCCCAGATGGTGGCCGTATGATGAACTGATGAAGAAAATAAGATGTAAAATGGAGAAAAAAACCCAAGAGATAGAGGTGGACCAAACGCTAGCTTTTGATTTCCCTCTATAGAGAGAGAGAGAGAGAGAGAGAGAGAGAGAGAGAGAGAAGACAGCACACCCGTGGAGGGTGGATAATGCATCTTGGTTGGAATCTTATTTTCCGCGTATAACATATAGAATCTTTTCCATGACTTGCCTATTGCCGAAAGTAGAACACTTTACACGTGATCAATCTTCCTCGTGACTCAAATTCGGTGGTCAAGGGATGAAGAACAATTATCATCAATGGTGGAAAAAGAAACTCTTTCAGGGTGAGGCCATTTCTTGTTGGGTGAATCTCGGATGAGGTGGATCATATGATTTTCATCAAACTTGAGACCACCCTTATACATTTCTCACCAGATGTTCTCAAGAGGCGGTCGCCTTACCTTGCCCAAGTACCAATAGGGAGGATCTACATGGAGGGGTGGGGCGGCAGCTCCTCCTGAAATTTTTGAAATTCATTTTACAGTGAATATATGAATGAGATTTATGCTTCGGCCTCTTAACACCAAAATATATATGTCGCCCCCCTCCCCCAAACATTAGTTTTTAGATCTGCCACTGCCTATAGACATGATCGGTTTGGAACAGGCCCGATGATTCTAACTAGAATCAAACGGAACTGAGAACCCACTGGAACTGTAATCGGTCAAACTGGACCAAAAACCAGGCACGATGCAGTTCGGTTCCAGCATATTTTGATTTTTTAATTTCAAAATTTTAGTGATTTTTCCGATTCTTAGCAGTTTAAGACTCAAACTGAAACCGAAACCAATGGCTTCAAACCAGAACCAAAACAGGCTTGGTCTTTGTTCGGTTTTGGTTCTTGGTTTCAATTAATCAAAACCTGCGGTTTTAAACTTGACAGTTTTGGTTTATCGAAACTGGGCTTGTCTAAATACGTAGGTCTGCCACTATAATAATATGCCTCTCTTCTCTTTGTCGTTGAGCTTTAAAGGTTTGCACGAACTTGTCCAAACTGGCTTCTGAACCAAAATCACTGAAACCGAAACCAAACTCTCTCTCTCTCTCTCTCTCTCTCTCTCTCTCTCTCTCTCTCTCTCTCTCTCTCTCTCTCTTTTCTTCTTATGCAGAGGCTAAAGCCGGATGCATGGAATACTAATGATTGTGCAAAACCAGGCCAAGTCTAATACTAATTGAGGTGAGCTGAATGGATTCCTAATGATCGTTACGGCAGATCCTATATCACATTTAGCATTAAAAGTAAACACCATGTTTTATCATTACCATTTTAAGCTGGGTAGCTTATAAATTTTCGAGGACTCTTTTAGGGACCGTGCTAATTGAGGCTTTACCTTATGTATACGAAAGCACTTAATATTCAGTATTATAGTGTCAATTCGAAGCTTTTAGAAAGGAAAACACACTATGAATGGCAATATTGACCCAAGCTAATCAACCCCGACCTGGCCCTATCGGGGCAGGGAATACCCAAACCGGAAACTGATCAAGGCGGGTATGGGGATAAGATGCAGTATCTGCACCCGATCCGATATTTGTCCTAATCCATGGCAGACACACACACAGACTATATATATATATCACTTTTGACATGCACACTAGCTTAAATGTAATTTGAAATTTATAAGAGCTCTTAAAAATTTATGAAGAGCAATTTATTATATTCAATGGTTGGATATGAGTGAATAGTGTCAATGGACAAGATCCAATCGCTCTATTATAAATTTCTCTCACTTTCTTTCTCTCTATGCTCAAATCTACTCATGCATCTTCACTATTCAATCATCTTGACATGAAGTTTTGAATTTGAAAAGCAAAATATACTGTTATATTTTTCGTACTTCATATTTAATGCACAACGCTACATTTCAATTCTTAAATTCAAATCCCACCACTCATCACACCAATCGAATGGTAGGAACCTATGAGTAGATTTAAACATGGATCGATTTGAGCAAGGACCATTGTTTCCATACACACACACACACACACACACACATATATATATATATATATATATATATATATATATATATATATAAAGAGAGAGAGAGAGAGAGGTAGTGGTTTATACTTAATGACATCCATGCTTAAATCTACTCATCTTCACCGTTCTAACAACATGATCAACATTAAAGATTTAAACTAAAAAAGAAAATTGTACCATTGTGCATTAAATGCAAAGTACAAAAATACAATGGCATATTTCACTTTTTAAATTTAAAACTCTACTGTTGTATAAGGTTCATCAAATGGTGAATATGTTTGACTAGATTTGAGTAGATATCTCTTTATATTATATATATAGAGAGAGTTATGGTGCTGCATGCTCAAGCCAATCCATTCAAAGATCTCTATTGTTTGATTTGCTTGATCAATGATAGAGATTTGAAATAAAAGAAGCAAATTGTAACATTATGCACAAAAAGTATAATGATACAAATTGGTTTTTGAATTCAAATCTTCACTATTGATCAAATAATGAAGATATTTGAGGAGATTTAAGCATGAATGAAGATTGAGCATAGACCTCTCTCTCTCTCTCTCTCTCTCTCTCTCTCTCTCTCTCTCTCTCTCTCTCTCTCTTTATATATATGTATGTATATGTATACCCTGATTTTCCTCATACCCGTCTTGTTAAGGTTCAGGTCAGGACCGGGTATAGGTATGCCCATCCCCTACCTGACCAATTGCGATCCTTAATGCATACCGAAGGGCTATTTTCTATAACAACTTGGGCATGTTACCATTTCTGACTCTAGTTGTACAGACTAAGTCAGAGGCCCTAGTCACAAGTTAAGAACAAGTTACCTTTCAGAGTTTGAAGTACAAAGTCAGTCAAACTGAGCAGGAAGTCACCTATATCTTCATTACGAACGATCTCGCAACAATTATTACAGAACCCTGACCTCCTTCAATCACTGGCCAGTTTGTTCAGTGCCATGCCTTGTGGTTTCCAATCCCACACACAATGCTTCCTGGGCCTTGACTGCCTGCACCTTCATTCAGCACGCACCGTCGTCACCCAAAACTTGGCCTTTTGCACAAAGGGGATGCCATGGTTGTGACGAAGCGGGTCCGGAATTGTCTCTTCTAACATTCAAAAAGGGTCATTACTAAGCTGAATAATATATGTTGGGAATTCCCACTTGCGAAGTTTGAGCGAAGTCCAAGTTGTATTGAAGCATAGAAGTCATTAAGGTTAGGGATTTGTAACAAAAAGAATAGATCAATTAGTTATCTAGATCGGATCCATACGATCCGAATAATATATTCAGTCAAAAGTCAAAGTCGGACCAGACCTGGATAACTACCTAAGCATATCGAACCATGACTCAACTCCACTAACTAGCTACCACCCAAGTATGATTTACACTATGAATATACGATGAAGGGTGATGCATTTCTCATATGGAGGCCACATAGGGTGTGTTTGCTCATTTGCCTGCACAAAACACGTGATTCCATGGGTTTTCTCATTCACATAGCGTTCTATTTGATTATGAGGTCGAGCCTACAAAACTATCACTACACACCCTAATAAGGTAAAAAGCTAGGTCTTACCATCCTACTTTTTACTGCACCCTAAAGCTTGTATTTGATTTCAAGGTGAATTAAGCCTACGATTTTAATTTCATAGGCCCATGTTTCTTAAGCCTACGATTTTAAGAGGTTTAGACATATAGAAAGAAGATCAAAAGAAGAACTTGGAAGAAGGTTAGAAAAACTAAATTTGGAAAGTATTAAAAGAGGTAGAGGACGACCACAAAAGTGTTGGAAAGAAACAATAAAGAATGATCTAGCTTATTGTGAGTTAACTGCTAACATGGCACATGATAGGGATCTGTGGAAGCAAATAATCCATGTAGCCGACCCCATCTAGTATGGGAAAAGGCTTAGTTGTTGTTGTTGTTGTTGTTGTTGTTATAGGCCCATGCCTCGTAATCAACACCTCCTTTGGCATGTTTTCAGTGTGAATGTCATGTAGCGGTGCCCATATCGGTGTTGATCCCCATGTGGCGGAAAATACCGTCATAAGACCCAAATTGAAGATGTTATTGACACCCGGACCTGGACTCGCCATGACTGAAACCAACTTTGTCTACCTCAAGAAGGTTAGCTTAATAAAAGGAGCTCTTTCTGCTAGACAGGTAGATGTAAATCGACTTTGATGTCCATCGATGCTACCTAACCTCCTTTCACAAGCTGATACCCAGCATAGGCCTGGGAATTGAGGGCATTGGCCTAAAGTTTTAAGTCGGATCATTCCTATCCCTTAAAAGATGGCTTCTCAAGTTATCATTTAAAACAAACAAGTTGGGCTCAATCTTCAAGCCGTAAAACCTTCAATACATCATAGAGAAAAGGACATCCTTTTTTTTCCCACATACAATGGGAGGCCGAAGCCTAACACACACACATGCACCCCCTTGGGAATCAAACTCACTACATGTGAGTGGGCGTCAGCCCCTTTGGGTGCCAACGTCCTTAATAGGATGGCAAATTATTTCAATAAATTGAAAAAATGTCTTAATCCTCCATTATGTCTTAATCCTCCATGCTAATTGCATTTTTGTGCTACAATTTGTTCCGTTCATTAAACAATAAGAGCTGAAATTGAACATAAATAGTATGTTCAACTCAGTTAATTTGGCTCATGAGATCTCGTTAATGACATTTTTAAAGATTTCACATGAACCACGCCTAGAACATAATTGTAGTTGGGTATTAAGGTAAACGAGAACATAATTGAACATGATTGATCTCAAAGCTCCTTATAATTTTATGGTTCCTTAAAATTAAAAATCAAAAGAACAAGTAAGAAACTAAGTTATGAATAACATAAGCAAAAAATATATAAATTTTATTTTTAATGCCTATGTTTGTTGTGGCACGGAACCAAATGCCTGCATTACAAGCTAACCGAAATCCTCAATGTGATTCTCTATTCTCAACATCAGAAACAACCACACTTTAAAGTTAATTGCTTCAAAAAGCTAGAAGGAAATATCTTTAATTTGCACAAAATCTTAAGAATAACATCTTCTAATGAATTTACACTTTGGATGTAAACTATCCTTGAGCACACTTCATGAAAAAACAAGCATGTCATTTATAACAATTATCATTTCTTTTGATGCACTCTTATGCATAGCCACTAAATTGAGACATTGCATCAAAACATGATTCAAACCAATAATCTTATGCTCACACACGTCCCCTTTTAAAAGTATATCTAATGAAATCCCATTGGGTAACTTAAATCACATTAAAGTACTAAGAATTCTTTCCCCCCCTCTTTTTTCAATTGGTATGAAGTATAATCTATAAGTAGGAAATAATAATGTCTCACATATATACACACACATATATATGTGTGTGTGTGCTTTTTAGCATGTGGTTAATGAATACAAGCAATATTCATGATATACTAGATAAGTTATATAACCCTTAGTCTTTCATCCTAACAATATTTTATAAGCAAAAAAGTCATTAGTTCTCTATATCACACTTACGCATTCAAAATATTTCTTACTTCATTGAATCATGCCACAACTCAAGTGTTTTTAGCTTATCAATTAATGGTTGGTGAGAGCAAGAATATTATGATAAATAGTTGTTTTATAGCCATCCAAGGAGGAAAAATATCTGGCATTGCATAATTGTTTGACTACTTCTAGATGAAATTCTTAATGGACTAAACTTATCACTTGCAAAGCCAAGTCACACATTTTGGGATTTTGCACTCATCAGAATATCTCTATACTTCTGAATTTATAGGATAAATCATCTTACCGAAAACATCTCTTAGAATTATGACATGCTAACTCATGAACTCTATAGTCTTGCTTGATCTAAATAAACTCTGAAACTTTGGTATTAGTGGAAAATGTCAGGGTATCTTTAAAGGCAATTGTTCTTCCTTGTTACACCATGTACATATTTCTTAGTAAATTACATTCTAGGTTAAGGCATCTACTTGCATGTTCATGTTTACCAATATATAAGACAATCATTACAACATTCATCATACCAATATTCATAAACCAAATTACCTTTTAGAGTCATGCCCTTAAACACTTTTAACAAGTTATTAATTACCTTATTTGAAATCTTATGTACATATTTGATCTGAAACAAGTGTATTACAAATGATAATAGTGAGTACTTTTCACATCCTCATCGTAACGACTTGATTGTATTTTCAAATATTTCTTCAATCTTAATTGATTCCCTATCATACACATTGGCATCTCCTTATGTTTCAGTTGGAGTGAAGGCATCTTGTATCATGTTTATAATATCCTCAATATTATTTCTGAGTAAAACATTGAGTCTTTGTTGCTCACCATAAAATATCCATCTACTATAGTTGGGGGTAAAACCATAACAAATAAGGTGTAATTTCTCCCATTCCAATCTTTCAAAACCTTTATTATGACATGTGGAACATGGACAATAGATCCTCCCTCCCATTGTTTCAAGGTTGGGTATTTGTTACAGCAAAATGAACAAAAGCATTCACTCTCACATGATAACCACCATTACATATATGTTGACCCCCAATGGTTGGCCTATAAATCCAACTTCTATTTGACTAATAATCAAAATCTATAATGTTCACCTATGATATTATAACAATCACAAATAATAGTGATCAATTAATTGTATAATAAGAATTAGAAATTAGTACTAGTCATTTACCAAGCCTATAAAAAATTAAAAAGCATTCATTCACGAATTTACGGTCCACATCATACAAGCTGAGAGTCCGCTTCATAACTATTTCTTGTTATATAAAACACAAATTTCAAATTTTGCTCAAACCTATTGATGAACTCAACAAAACTCAATTTGAAAAGAACTACTTTATTTATATGCAAAAAAAGTACATGTTAGAATGTGGTTCCTATTCTAATAAGGAAACTTTCAACTTATATTGCCCAAAAAACTAATCATAAATAAGCCTAAAGAGCGAAGTCTTCTACTAACTTCTAATGTACCACATTGTTAAATTTCTTCCTCTGCAAATAAATATATATTAACGTGAGGTTCCTATGCTAACAAGGAAACCTTGATTCTCATATTGCCTTAAAAAATTAAGCATATCTAAGTCTAAAGATTAAAATCTGTTGTTGATTTCTAATGTAACACCACAAAATAGATATCATTAATAGGAGCATGTTTTATAAAACACAAAATTCTATAAAAAAACCTTTATGGAATAAGAACACAAATGTTCTAACAACACAAGAAAGCCAAGTGAGAAGAAGAGAATCAAAAGAGTATATGAATTGAATCAAAGTATGAGAATTAATCTAAACATATTAAAGAACACAATTTTTAAGTACTCAACCGACACAATTTAGTGAAGTGAACCATTAAAAATTTAAACTACCATGCATATTAGATGTTGTGCTACACAACTTGTAATATATATATATATATATATATATATTGGCAAAATATATCTCTTTTATTCTTAGCATAGAGTATTATAATATATAAACATTGTTCGTCTAAGGCTACACGAACAAAATAAGCATGGATCAAAATTAGTAAAAGCATTGATTCAAGTATATATATATATATATTTATATATTGGCAAAATATATCTCTTTTTATGCTTAGCATAGAATATTATAATATATAAACATTGTTCGGTCTAAAGCTACACAAACAAAATAAGCATGGATCAAAATTAGTAAAAGCATTGTGTCAAACATATCCATCATGAAATCTAATAAAAATCTATAAAACTAGAGATGGAACATTAGCCGATTCAACATATGCAAATGAAAAGATTCACTAGAAAGGAAAAAAATTATTATATCAATGAAAAATAAAAAATAGAAAATACATAAAACAATGCAACATGAAATAATTCAAACATAACATAGGCAGGAAATAAAATCATTCAACAAACAATAGATTAGAGAGTATAATGATTAAATCAAAGTAAATGAAAATACCTAATGATCCTAGGGCAAATCTATCGACCAAAGAGAAACATAGTGTGATGACTCCTCATGCCCCACCGAATGATCGATGTCCATTTGACCCATCTAACGTGGCCCATAATCCGGAACATGAGGAAAAAAAGTACAAGGTCAACATTATACAAATAACTATACCACAAACTTTTTACAGCTAAAATCCAAATTTTCATATTTATCATTAAATAATGGGGTATGTTTACCAACCAAAATTTTATATTCTTCAATAAGAAAAGTCAAACCATGAAAAACCTATTGAACCTAAAATGTTATAGCGGAACACCAAAGTCCTATCCCAAATGCTCTAGTCGTCTTACTATGTCTTGTAATATTAAATAACATACGAGCACCACAAATCATGTTCCTAGGTTGATGTGATCTCTCTATAGCTAGAACATACTAAAAATATGCCGGTTTCAAATCATATATCACAATAAAAAATAAAAATCACAATTTTAAATCAGTATCATCGTTTCAAACATGCATGCATAATCAACCACTCAACAACAATGCAAATTTAGTTTCAATCTTAGGATCTCTATCATGTCCAACCACCAATCACGTCATAGAGTTCCTTGAACCCTCCACTTGTCAGACCACGTGGCCTCTGACAGCACCCTCAACATGTCGAGGCAGAGATCTTGATGACCAAATGACTAGTTCGTCAGGCCTAGTCCCTTGAGTCTATGGGGCAAGATATCCGAATACCACAATACTAGAGCCATACTCACTCAATTAATCTCTAAACAACCCATATATACATCGATCTATGATCACCTCTCATATCCAAAAGATCCACCTCCTAATCTACATATCTCCACATTAGTTATATCACATGTCCAATTTATATATAAAAGCACATATCTATATCCATTATGAAATCCATTTTACTTTAAATAACTCTTTACTCTCATTGATTAGTCCCGCAAGTCCCCAATGTAGGCATGTTGTATAACCATATGTGAGTTGCTCAATACAAACTACAGGTGAAACTGAGATAACCAACAAAGTACCAACTCAACTCATAATAACATATGAGCTAGCACTACCTAGTACAACCATCTTCGATCTAATGATGTCCCATACCAATGTAGAAAGTAGATTCATATCCATTAATATTTTACTTGCACACAAGCACACTCATGAAACGCATCCATGTACTCAATAAAACATTTCTAATTCTATTTAATAAACTAACATATATAGTCATTTCAAAGGATTAACAAACATTTCACAATCTTATGTATCATTTTAAAAGCAAATAAAACTATCTCTAACATATATCTAGAGAGGAAACACATCCATCTACCTGAACCTTCTATGAGAATCTAATTTCTACCATGTCTATCCCTTTAAATCACTTTTATTTAGTACCTAAATAATGGTAAAAATAATATATTAATATTCTACATTTGATTACAGATTCAATGGTTTAAACCACATCAAAATTGGACCTCAAACGGGCCCAAAATATCTCAAAAGCCTAATATAGATCTTGAAAGTTCTCTTTGGATCCGGTTGAAGCATCCAAATCCATTTTGTTTACTAAAACAGATGTTGACTCACACTTTACAAATCCGATGCAGAACCAAAAATTTCTCCTTTGGGACATAGACTTAGTGTACAACATAGTGTCATGAGAGTCAACACGGCATGGCCCACAGAATCACCAGTTTACCACCAAAAATGACAGTTTTTGGCTAGATTTCTCCTAGCTACCACCATCAAACAATCTGTCACTGGCCGATGGACCGTTTACCCCAGCATTCACCACTCACTAGCAGTATTTCATTAAAAAATGTGAGAAAAGGGATAGTTTTGCCCCTTTTCTTAAACTCACTAAAACCTCATGATTTTTGGCAATTCTTGGCTTGTTGGAGCCCAGGAGACGACCCACGAGAGTTGTTTCCCTCCTCTACTCCTTTTCCCATCTTATTATGTGAAGGTCCTTGTTTGCTCTCAAGTATTCTATTAGACGTCTAAATAAGTGTAGCCTCAGTAGTAGTCATTGCATTGAGTTCATGCCCACATGTTAATTATTCACAACTAAAACTTGAAACATATTGATGTTGATCAGGTCAACAAATTGGCTTGAGTCAAAACGTGGAATCACTTATCTAGACTTGGGCGGGAAAAGAGATGAGCCAATGTAGTTAAATGCATTATGTGGTCTCCTGCTTGTAACCAGGATGTGTGAGAGCTATACTTGTTGGTTGGGTATGTGAGACAATATAATAGCCATTTGTGTTGGTGTGTACATCCTTTAGAACAGTGCTTGGGGAAAAATCGTCTTCTCTTCCGAAATGATTAGGCCATGTTATATGATGCTAAGTATAGGGTAGTTAATCATCAACTTGTGCAAAAGCTGTTTCTAAAGATGTTGAGATGAATGCATAATGAGGCTATTGGAGACAAATTGGGAGTAACAACAAAAGATCATAAAATGAGGGAAAATCGTTTGAGATGGGTTGGGCACTTGGAAGTGGCACGATAGATGATAAATTGAGGGAATTCGTTTAAATGGTTTGGGCGTGTGAATAGGCCACTGAAGGAAGCTCGGGTGAGAAGGTGTGAGCTAGTTGGTGAATTTGTTAAAGGAAGAGGAAGACCACGGAAGTGTTGGAAGAAAACAATAAAGAATGATCTAGTTAACATTGAGTTAACGGTTAGCATGGCATAGGATTGAACTCGATGAGAACAAAGAATGCCTGTAGTCGAGCTCATCTATTGTTGGTTTAGTCTGTAAGCTCTCATTAAAGATTCCTCTCTCCCCCTCCCTCTCTCTCTCTCTCTCTCTGGTACAGTCTAAGCAAGGATTGAACTGTTACGAGTTGAACTTCCTTGGATAACCAAACCAGGCCTTAATATTTGTATCACTACTGGAGTTTATATTTGTCTGTTCTTGTTTTTGTGACCTTCTCTTCTTGTCATCTTCAGTGATGCTCATATTTTTGCCTTGTTCTGCAGTGTAAAAAGTGTAGTGCTTCTATGCCTTCAGGAGTACCGTCTTCAACAGCTAGTTCCACAGCTACTAGCTTGTTTCCTGGTATTCTTTTTGTTAACCATCTCATTCTATCCTTGTGGTTGGATGTTACTACAACACAAAACAAGGGTGTATTTTCATATTATACACCCTTCATGTTGAGAGCTTAATTGTTCACAGTTCATAACTTGGGTGTTAAAATGAGAAAGAAAAGGTTCACTGCTGTCCATGCCTTTTTAAGTTGTATTTTGTAAAATTTCACTGCTAGAACTTTGTTAATGTTTAATGTGTTAAAAAATTTAATATGGCCCTCTTCCAATGTCTGGGCGCATAACTGTCAACTTTTGCAAGGCTGAAATGTGGAACCATTTCTCAATATCAACTGTCCTTTAGGTCTTGCTCCATCTGAACCTAACCCGCACCCAGGATGTTGACTGCACTTTTGTTGATTTCAACTGTTTTCGACTTCTCATGCCTTTTGTTGGCCGTTGATTTCAACCGTTTTCTCTCTCTCTCTCATGCACAAATGTACACTCAGTACAAACATTCAACATAATATTTATGTGAGTCGCAACAAATTGTTATTGTAGCATTGGGAACAAAACGTGTTTCATCAGAAGAATTTGTTAACTGGGATAGCAAGAGACTGAATGCAGGAGACTTTAGCAGCCATATCCTGGTACTCTTCGGCAGTCCTGTGTTTTGGTCAATTGATTGTTAAATTGTTGCTTTCTTTCTCTAATGTTCTCTTTTGACAAAAAAAGACAAATGGACAGCAAGTTTCATATGAAGGGTTTGCACAAGCAGCCGGATCTAATAATGATCAAACCTCAAGTTTGTATGCACTCTCTGCTGGAAGCTCTTAAGCTGTTCCCAATTTGCATATGCAGGTCCAGCCACAGCCGATGGTGACAATTCCAACAATTGTGGGAAAAGGGTAACTAAACTTATTGGTTTTTAACTAATTCCGTTTTGATGTATGAGAGGCAATGCCCAACAACCGCTTGTGGTTATTCATGGTGCTTGTTCAGAATAGACATAAGCAAATCACATGTTTGTTAATAATCTCATCCATAGATATTGTTTCTGAGTCATTAATTTAAAAAAATGGCATGGTTATGTTTCGGAGCATGATGGTGAGAAATTCTAGGTAAATTCATACTAATAAGTAGACTTGCATGTTCATCAGAACACATGTTTATGCCTATAAAAGAATGTACTTCCCTGTTTGATCATGAATACGTTTGTGTGACTTCTGGAATCTTGTCTCTGTCTACATGTGCATAAGAATTTCTTTCAACAGCTTAATTACGTGAATATAGCCGACCCCGTCTAGTATGGGAAAAGGCTTTGTTGTTGTTGTAGCTTAATTACGTGAATGCTAATGTTGCCTTCTTCTGCTCCATGTCATGTATTTTGCCTAATTAGTTATATTTTGTGTGTGAAAAAGGGAAAAGAAAAACCTCAGTAGAACATCCAACCTGTGATTCCATTATGGCTGGATTTTGCTGCATCTTTGCCTGCTGTTCTATCCACCTATTTTAACAGTGCGAAGCAGTGGAGGGATGGAGATTGGATGTGTACAAATTGCAACAATCATAATTATGCATCTAGACTGCAGTGCAACAGGTTGGTTTCTGTCGTCTATAACATACTCCTGCTGAAAACTGTTCCTCTACTTTTGAGTCTAGTATCCTACTTTCAAGACAAAGTGTATGACACTCTGAGCTCTTTTAAGTTTTAAGCATATAATGAATGTTGAACAACTGATTATTACCATTAAAAGCCAGAAATTGCAACTGTCATGCAAGTTGTTATTGGTTAACTAGACAATCACCAGGTAGATGGTTATGTGCCCAACTTTGATAATTGTCTAACTCAATTCTTTTACTTTCTGGCTGATTGTTTAAATGGGAGGCTAGGGGAGTTGGTTATTCACGTAGGCAACATGTGGAATTTAGATGACCCTGGACACTCGCTTAGGAAATTAGAGCAGTGTTGATATGATATGAACCAACTGTTGGGGAGATGCGGACCTTGTGGTGACGTTTAATTCTCCAAGTTGTGTCGTCACTTTAAGTATCCCAGTACAGTTATAGTGGTGCTAGCTTTGAATAACGTTATAGTAGGACCAATATAAGCATGTTACTGACACTTTGCTGCAACGACCATTGGTTAAGCCATTTGCTACCTTTCAAGTGATAGCATGGATGTAGCCGTGGGCTATAATCATCATGAAAGGAATCAACTATTAGTTTCTTTCCCACATTAGCATCATGGACGCATAACAAATTAACAACAATGTTTCAGCAATACACGAATACCAATACCATCTCTCTCTCTCTCTCTCTCTCTCTCTCTCTCTCTCTCTCTCTCTCTCTCTCTCTCTCTCTCTCTCTCTTGCCCCGCTGGACCCATAATATGTATAGATATGTAGATTACCCAGTGCTAATCATGACGTTACTCTCCTGTAGGTGCCAGAGTCAAAGAACTGCTACTACTAGTCAGACGGTAAATGTTATTTAGTTGGTTTCAAGAGGCCATTGTATCGTTGTATCCTGTAATTTTGACGGATTCGGTTGTCCTTTTAGTTCCCGTGAATTAGTTTGCCGGTGGTTTTGTATGACAGTGATATTGATTGCTAGATTGACGGTTTATTTTTTGAAAATGAGAAATATGGGTTCTTATCATTCTGCAATTTGGAGTTCTGACTGCCTTGTTCCTCACGATGGAAGCAGCTAGGCCTCCGACAACGAAGCAAACAAAGTGTCGACTGTATGGCACGTCCCAACATAGAAAGATACACGACTCATTATGGGGTCTCCGATTATTTCGAGAAGTTATTTGCCACGCCCCACCTTAGGGGTGGCAACCTAAGGCACAACACGGGACCTGATACGAACATGACCAAAAAGTTCCATGTTCATTTCAGGCTGTGTGGCACCTTGTCGTGTTCCTGCTGGTGCTAGAAGCACGGGGAAAATCATGCTGTGTTCGGGACAAGCAAAAGAAAGCACAAAAACCACCCAAAAGGAGTCTGGGTGTAATATTTGAAACTTTAGCCTGTTTTTAGTACTCCCTACCAAGTAAAAGTTTTTAGGGTTTGCTTCTCTGGGACATCGGGTTGACATTCGAGGATCTCATTTGCATCCATGGCCGCTTTGCTTCCAGCTTTGGTTTTCAAGTGGATTTTAGTTTCACTGAGGACCATGTGCGGAAAACTGTTTTTTCTCACCCATAAGCTTTGCAAGGATATCAGCGCCTCTTGAATCACAGGATAGGGGAAGAATCAGTCAGGATGATTTCTCTGGTTGCAATTGATCTCAGCAATTCAAAGGTGAGGGTGGGTGGTAACTCCAGCAATTGAGCCGGTTGCTGGAGAGATAGCGCTGTTGGGGGTCACAAACGGGAGGGTCCAGCTAGAATGCCATTTGTAGCTGAATCGCTCAAGGTTGCAACCAGTTGGTTAAACACACAAGGGGCAGTTCGTGTAAAATGTGTACGTTTTGACGTGTACTCTTTCAGATGGTGTTCAGATCTGCCTAAGGGACACAAGGTGGTGTTCGGGGATGCCTCCTATGGACACAAACACTAAGATAACATGAGACAGATCCGGCCCAGATACATGAATCGTCACGCCCTGCATCCAACTGGAGTTCGCCTCACCTGAGCAAATTTGTAGGTTGGCCGCTTGAATGCATGCTTAACCAATTTGAAAAACCTTTGATTGACAAGCAAAGCCCAACTTGGTCAGGTCGGTGGTTATGTCGCCAGTCATTATGGACATGGGCCTAAAGGCCCGCATGGCACCAATGTTCTCGTGAGGACTGAGCTGTCTTTCAAGGTAAGCCTGTGGCCTAATGCGGCACACCTCGACGGTGCGAAACACCTCTAAACTCGGTTCAGCTCGTTTGGTAAAAGGTAGTGAGCAGTTCCATCTTCGAACAAAGGTTGTTTGGAAAATGAATAGCTCGACTCGTTCCCATATAAAATAATGAGCTGAACAATTGACAAGGATAGATCGGTTTGTTTGGATAGTTTACCAATCGGACAAACCACTGGTTCAGGTCCATCCTGTTAGACGCAGATCAAGTGATGTGGAAGGATCATGGTCCAGCACCACAATACATCCGAACGGATGATCACCGAAAGTAGATTTCAGAATTACCACACGACCAGAAGATTCTTCTCCTTGTTTGTTTGTTCATGCGCTCCCTGCACTCTGCACAGGCCTTCGTTTGCAATGCAGCCGCCATGTTCAGGGCCCGGTTGCACAGGCCATCCGCGAAACGGCCCCCTGAGGCAGCCCGAAAAATGATATATTTCCCTTGCACTTTGAAATCACTATTCGTGAATCTTAATTCACCACTAATTTTCCAAAGTAGAGATCTAGCATGAGTACCGATACGCATCCAATGCAGTGGGTACAAAAACCCGAGGTAAAAGATTAAAACCAGGACGACATGTCAAAGCACAGGCCGTGCATTGGGGTTGCTGTTTCAAAAGGTCATGCCCCCTATTAACCATGCTGCATGCCTACAAAAACTCAGTTTTAAGTGTGTTCAAGTATTGCAATGTCAGATAAATGTGCTGCAACGAAATCTCGTAGGTTTCTTCGTGACATAGGCCAAAATATGTTTTGGTGTTTTTTCTTCAAAATGGGATGGATTTCCCCGTGCAGCTTCCATATGTATGTGCTTAAATCAGTCTCAAAGGTTTTCAATTTATGATTGAAGACGCCTTTTATGGTTTTCAAAGGAAGCCAAAGCTGGTGAGTCGATCCTCCTTTCTGTTAGTGGTTGAATTGAAATTTTCGACTGAAAAACACCGTGCTAACAAATTTGTTGATCTGCAAAAGGTTTTGGCTGAATGCGCTGAAGGAAAAGGTGGGCAAGTCTGAGTTTGAAGTACTGAAAGACTACTAAGCATGGACGTAGTCAGGTGGCTTCATGTAATTTTAGGGATGTGAACACGAATAACTGGTATTTAAAATTGCTGAACTGTTCAATTGTGGTTTGATGAGGCTTGTCAGCTTCCATGGGTTCAAATAGAAGACGTAATCCTTTGTGGGTTAATGGTACCATCATGTTAAGTTGATCAAACTCTTCACTGAAAACTCGTGAATGACCCTCTCTCTCTCTCTCACTCACACACACAAGGGAGAATGGAGATTCGAAAAGGATCATCGGTGAGTGGTGCTCTAAGAGTTCTTATGTGTAAATACGCGAGACAGGAATCACAACAATATCTGCGTGATGGAGACAAGGATGTTGGAGCCCTTTCCTGTGGAAGGTCGACGGCTGTCGCCTTCAAAAGAGAATGACCAACCAACCATTTCTTTTAGAAAGAGAAGGAATGATGGCACTCCTTACGCATGATTCCACACGATCCTCTATCATATCATAGAGGCTTCGAGCTACGAAACTCAAGATTTTTCCGTTCTGCATAGCAACCACTGTGTTGAATGAATTCCTTCATTGTTTGTTCTTTGAAAGATTGACCAAGTGGACGACTCATCACGTTGAAAGTATGGACTTCATTGTGATCAGTGGAAACCTCATTGAAGCTGACCATTTTAGGGCGAGGGAAGTAGGAAGGCAATCAACTTGAGTTAAACTAGGCAAGCTTGCTCGCTCGGTCACGAATACTGAGCTTGAGCTCGAGCTGTGGAGCTTCAATCTTCAGGCTATATTCAAGCTCGGTTTCAAGACTTGTTTCTTTTTTTATCTTGAGCGAGCTCATGATCGATCTCGACTTAGCTCGTCGAGAGTATTGAGCTTCACTTAGCACGCAAATGAACACGAATACAAGCTAACCAATTAAAAACTCCAATTCGCAACATAGCAACAAATTCAGATCGAAAGAAAACACCAAATGGCCAAATATTTGGGCAGTCACTGGCCCAGCTAACTGACATAATTAAATTGTGGTCGACGTCATGGTATAAAGACTAAAAGACCATTTAAAACAAACACAGTAATGTCTCACGCAATCAAGGACGGCAATATAGTACCCTTAAACTTTATTATGGTCGAGTTCAAAACCTCTATTAACAATAATTGGTATATATATATATATATATGTGTGTGTGTGTGTGTGTGTGTGTGTGTGTGTTTAGAGAGCATTTTAAGTGCATAATATTTTTTGATACATAATTTTATATAAATATCTTCACCGTTCAATCTGTGAGATCATTCTTCGTATTTAATATAGTAAATGCAAATTATAAAAGTACAATGATATTTTTAGTTTAAATCTTTACTATTAATCTTATGATGAAATTGTTTGGACAAGATTATGCAGCTAAGACTCTTTTTATATATTTTTTATGTATAGAGAGAGCCTTCCTCCTTTAATCATAAACTAAATATGAAGGTTGAGACATCTAGTATGATATGTATCATGTCCACTCATGCTTTACGAGGACATGTAATCAATTAAGAAGAGAGTCGACCCAGAGATGCCCATCCACCGAGAACTGAAAAACCTCAGGATGCAACTCCCAAGAGAACAAGAGAACCGTCTCGGACATATTCATGAAGCGGGTCGCGACTCAGCCCCTGAATCCCTGTCATTTCCGCCAAAGATCCCGAGTGTGAGTTCCAGTGATGCATGACTCTTGGTTCCGTGTCCCTTGCGGAGGTACCACGGCGCACGCGACTCCCCTGCTTGAGACTTCTCGAACCCAGCACCCGAGTCGTTGCCATTCCCTAGAGGAAAGAGTTGAAGAGTCTCGGTTTTGTTCTCGCTCGTCTCACCCGAGTCTTTGAGGGTGAAAAACTCGTACCAGTCAGCACCCGTTTCATTCATACGTGTATTCCTGGGAGAGAAGCCTTCACGTTCCTGTAACCAAGCAACAAGATAATCACTAAACAACCGCCTCGCAACTTCGTGTTAGGAGCACGTCATACATGCTCGTGTCATGAACAGGTCAACAGTCAACTAAGCACGAACATGAACTTCTATTCCAAGTTCTGTCATAGCCGAGTTTCATGTCAAGGGTTATGTAATAAATAATTTTTGCCTTATATTTTTATCATGTCATGTCGTGTTAGAGTCAAAAGATGGTCAACCGAGTTCGAGCCTATCCTTGTGTTCTGTGTTAGATGGGCTAGACATGAACACGAAACATTTTGTATCGTGTATATTACCGATCTGGATACGAAACACGAAATTTCGTGTGCTATCGTATACTGCAACCCTACGTAGTACGGGGATGAGATTGTTTTGACAAGCATGCTGCCTCGTTTTCATGGACCTGGCAAAACTGTGTTTTGGAGTCAACCACCCAAGATGATCTCGTACTTGGCAAACGCAACTAGTCAGCTAGCTATTCACATGTAGCCACCATAAATTTCGAATATTACATTCGTCGCCAAACTTTCCAAATTATACATAAAACACATGCACAGCCTATGAGATGACAAAAATCATCTTGGTCTTAATTATACCAAGATAGATGCATGTGAAAGATTATGTTATAATTTAGATAAAACATAAATAGTTCTAAGAATAAGTGAGTCGTAGATGCAAGACCTCTAGGTGAAAGGATAACAAGAAAAAGCAATCAATAAGAATTCCATGTTGGTACTCGAAAGAGGTCTTCTAAGATTGAGGTTGCAAAGATCTAAGATTATTTATGTGATGGCATTCGGAAGAGAGAATTTGAGATGGATTGATGAGATTACCTATTTCCACTTGAGTTGTTTTATGTATATACTTTGGAAGGGATGGGGGGTAACTGTAATATCTAAAATACTAGCCGCCTCCTGCTAATAGCTGATTAATTGTATAAAAGAAAAAAAATGTATGTGGCACATTCTTTTATGTACTTGGTAAAGCTACACTTGTATTTGAACAATCCAAACTTCTAAAAGTCATAAAACTGACCTTTTGATCATGATAAACAGAATCTCAAGTCTATCAGCCATCCTACTTAAGATTGCTGTGTGAAACCCGAATTGAGAATAAGATGCTGCTATCCGGAGGCATTAGATGGCTACGCGACCCCCGAGAGAGACAGACAGAGAATATGATTGATGTAATAATGGGGAGACCTTTATTTAGTTAATCGGCCATGCGATCGCCTCGAAATGGGAGGTCCTGATTCAGACAATGATCTATAGAAATGTAGAATGAACGTATGCAAATTAAACTACTTGTGTTGATTGAACACGAAAAGGCCCAAAAGGGTTGTTAAGGTTCTTGTGTTCCGTTGTCTTACCCGAAGGTTTCCTCTCTCCACGAGTAAGGAGCCGCTGACTGTTGCATTTAACTGTCCTACAGCAACTGCACTCTCACAGCCGGACGAATTTCCTATCAGAAAACCAAACAAAAGTTCAGCAAGAGATTGATACATATATATACAAATGAAATTAATATATATATACATATATATATATATATAGAGAGAGAGAGAGAGAGAAGATATAGAAAGTTCTCTGGGTGAACCGAAGTCCAGTTGGATGAAGTTCAAGTGAGGCAGTTTAATTCAACTTTTTCATAATTTGGACTTTGTATTCTTTTTTTCTTTTAGGATTTCAGGCTCGTTCATCAAGAGGTGGCACAGATATCTATCTATCTGTGTATATATATATATATAGAGAGAGAGAGAGAGGGAGAGAGACCGTTAACCGAGCTCGAGGCGATAGATGTCAGTTTAGAAGAAGCCTCATCACAAGAACTCCACTCATCGGCAGCAGGGGCCGGACTAGTCGCATGCATGGCCATATCTGCAGCGAGCCTCTTCTTCTGCCGCTCTCTGGCCTTGTGATTCTGGAACCAGTAGAACACGTTCTTCCCTTCTATCTTACCATATTGCCGCAGCCTTGCCAATATCCTCTGGATCTGTTCTGCATTTGGCGACCTCACCCCATTGTTATAATAAAGCTCTCTAAGTATACGTATCTGCTCTTCTGTTGGTATCCATCTGGTGCTCGATTGCCTAAACAAAAAACTACTCTTGCTACTGCTACCACCATTCTCTTCTTGTTGAACTTGCTTCTGAGACTCCATTAAATAAAATCTGATAGAACAATACTAAATATCCAGCGTATATATACAACAATGGGAGAGAGAGTACTTGCACTAAATATGTCAAGAGTGGGAGTGGGAGTGTGACCATCTGCCATGTACAGTGGAAGTGCGTAAGGCATGCAATTAAAAAGGCTATATATATGTTGATATATATTATGAATATATAGGTACTATACAGATGTGATAATTAATAATTTGGATATAGTTTGAGGGTTTTAAGGAGGGGGATCACATGCGGGAGAGAAGGACCGAAGGGGACAGAGGGAAGTGAAAAGGGACACTGAATGATCTCCACACTGGCTGCGAACTTCTGGAAATTGTTCAGTATAAAGAAAACCAATGCCATGATTGTGCTTACTCTCGGAAACAGTACACAGAGAGAGAGGGGGGGGAAGGGGTTAATTCGTTCGTGTGAAGAGTCGTCCGCCGCTAGTGCACGCGAGCCAAGAATTCGTTGATATTGAATGTTGTCCTAAGTGACAAGAATTAATGCAGATAATGAGAATTTTCTAAGTTGACATTTCAAACCAACGGATGAGATACCAACGCTATCTTTCATTCATGGTTCATTGTAACAAAAAAAACACTCCCATTCATTGTTGTCCGTATCCAAGTGAAATTCTTCAAAGAATAAGCTTTCTGTACATCGTCGGAGTGGGAATGGTGTTCAGGGGTCTTGTTCGTATCGTTTCGTTTCATCTCCGTGTCATAAATAGGTCACCCGCAAGCTGTTATTTTGTGTAGATATAAACAAAATGCAATGCATGCATTCATGCGATAGGCCCCTAACACGAGCACAGACTTTTACATTCCTTTGCAAGTTTTCCTTTCACTACCCCGTAGACGAACACAGACTTTACAAGTCATGTTCCTGCAGGATTTTCGTGTTGCACCTTTCATGGTATATATTAATGTGCGAAGGAGTGAACATTATTCTTAAGTCGTTGAGTAATTTGACTGCATGCTTCAGAGCGTCACCTATCCCAGAATTAGCATTTCCTATGAGCTTTTACAGTGAAATGTTTTTCCAAGACAATAACAACAACTAAGCTTTTTCCGATACTACTACTTTCCCAAAAATCATGCAAGAATATCGAATTCCGATCTTATGCGCTCTTAAGGATATTAGCCTTGACATTTCTCCAATATGAATTTAATTTCATCTTAGTAGGCATTTAACCAACTCATACTTGGGCGAATCTCGCTAATGTTGGTTTGATACCAGGTCGGGTTCTCCCTTTACTACTCAAGCTTTGGATTCATGACAGCCTAGATCAGCATTTAATTACCATGCAGCCTCTCTTTTCTCTCTTGTTACAAAGGGAGGCGGAAGCTTAACACACACCTGCCCCCTCCTCAAGTCGAACTCCCCACCAGCAACAAGAGTGTCAGAGCACCCTGCCAGTTGAGCTACTGCTCCGGGTACTCTGTTTTTCTCATTTACTTTGGGCAAGCCACGTCTGCGGCTCCGACCGGTCCTTTGACCAACTGGAAAGGTTCCGACAACCCGATGTAAAACTCAAAGACCCACTCTATGAGTAACGAAAGAAGCATTTTGTTTACCTTTTATTGGAGTAATAAAGATCATTCCAAAATTAAAATTAAGCATTATCCCATACTAAGTGGGTCCCGTATAGGGAAGGGTTTTTGGTCACCATTACTCTCAATCTTGTGTCATATCATAAAGATTATATGTCACATTCCTTTTTAGTCTGCAAAATATCTGAATCACCGAACTCAAAATTGAGAGGGATTATTGGACACTAATGTCACAAAACCATCAAAATCATTCATGAACCTACACTTCTCAGTTCATCGGTGGGGCATGAAAAAGTTATTGATCATGGTCAAATACATATGCTAGACTATATAGTCCGCCGCACCCTAAAATATCTTTCGGCCCTCGATCGAATCCATGGGCATAGCTATCAACTAAAAGATTTTTTAGATCCGCCACTATCTTGTAAACTTAATTATTTTGGTTTATGAATTATTGAATGAGAATAGAAGCATCTATGGATGTCTTTCTGTGCCTGCCTTCCATGAGTTCCATCTCTTCATATGAATTTCTTAGGTAGACAATCATGATATTTACTGCTCATGTACAATTATTATCAAAATATCTTGTAAGATACAACGAGATATTCATCAAGATACTAGCATTCTTCTCTCTACTATTTCCGGTGACCGGCTTTCTTCTTGTTGCTGTTGTGTTTATCTCCCTGCTATTTCCGTTGCCTTTCCGTTGCCTTATGCAGACGTTTCCGTTGAAGGAAATGCGAAGACAAAACACTGTGATCATGGACAGAAGATTTGTAGCTTTCCAATGGAAAACGATGCGTAGCAGGTTTGTTAATTGATCTCAGCAAATGAGCATAAACATCACTCTCACACTTACTTTCAAGTTGGGAAAATCGATTTATTAAGTACGAAAGAAACGATGGGTTGCCCTGTTAGGGCTTTGAGCTCCATGGAAGCAGCATGTGTATCTCGTAGGGGTCTGCAAACACTAATTAAGAGAAAAGGAAAACCGAAAGCTGGTATGGACATAGAAGGTTGCCCTTTTAGGCGGTTTATGTACAGGCATATATATATATATATATATATATGTATGTATGTATGTATGTATGTATAAAGAGAGAGATTGGATATGCATGCAGTGAGCCATTGCTTTGTACTAAAAATTTTAAAATCATACTCATCCCAACCAATAGAGGATATACAAGAAAAGACCATATACATAATGAGGTTATTAGAAATAAATTAGGAGTGACACCAATAGAGGATAAAATAAGAGAATATCGTTTAAGATGGTTTGGACATATAGAAAGAAGATCAAAAGAAGAACCTATAAAAAGGTATGAAAAACTAGATTTTGAAAGTATTAAAAGAGGTAGAGGATGACCACAAAAGTATTGTAAAGAAACAATAAAGAATTATCTAGCTTATTGTGAGTTAAGAGCTAACATGGCACATAATAGGGCTCTTTTGAAACAAAGAATCCATGTAGTTGATCCCTTCTAGTATGAGAAAAGGCTTAGTTGTTGTTGTATACTCATCCCAACCATTAATAGGTGAGTCAAATTCTGTTTTCATATATGTGTATATAGAGAAAGAGAATGAGAGATGTTGTACTCTTATTTATACTAGACACGATCTAGACTGTCTATCTCTTTGATAGGACTGTTTATATTAAAAAATATGAAATAAAAAAAAAAAATTATGTTTTGCTTTTTTAAAAAACTACTATTACTTTTTTCTGTTTGAATTTGATATGTTCGATGATTATCAAGAACAATCTAGAATCTTCCATTCTCTCTCTCTCTCTCTCTCTCTCTCTCTCTCTCTCTCTCTCTATATATATATATATATATATATATATATATATATATATATATATATATTCATGTATGCATGTGTAAATATATGACAGTAGAGCAGTGAAAGCTTTTATGAGAGAACAAGACTCACTAGAGGGCGCACAGTAAAGGTGAGTATAATCATAAAAGAGTGGATTGCTGGCACATCTCTACATCTTTTAGAGTGGCATAAATAGCTCAAGGGTATGCCCACATAATCAACAAGCATAGTATAGCCTACATATTTTCTGTGGGGGTGAACACCCTACCTCGCTATATGTAGTATGAACGCTTGGTAAACTGCCATATATGGCGTGGTTAAGGCCCCCTCTCTCTCCCTCTCAATGTAGTTTTAAGTGCGCAAAAAGCTAATTCCCGTGTAAACATGCCATGTTGATGTTCAGCGTAGAGGGGATTAACTGACCGAACACGAGAGATCTAAGGGGCCAGCGCATTGTTCAAGTTACCAGCCCTTCATTTGTGATCATGCGAAGACGTCAGATGTAAACCCATGGCCGACGTGAATTATGATTCATTTGGTTGGATCCAGTAAATACAACAGGATCCAATTGAACTTTGATAAGATTTTCCTATGTATTTTTAAATTCCTCATCAGAATGCATCAGATAATCTTACCGGATAAAATATTAAAAAATTATATTTAGTCTGGATTGCATACAAATTGTCATTTGACGATACCTAATTTATACTGAATCTAATTAGGTCTGATTGGAAAAGTTTTCTGACGCATATATTTCAAACAAATTCCTCGTCGTTTCTCTCACAATTTTTTTTTGTCAAAATAGTGAAGTAAACAAGGCTCTAAATGAGTTAGATAGTTAGGGCCTATCTTTGTCATGGAACTTTTAGGCCTCAAACTCCATGTCCTGAGAAACAGAGTTCCATGATCTTAGAAGTTCTGCATTCTCATTGCAAGTAAAACCTGTATTCATCGTTCGTATCAATCATCAGTTATAGCACCCAAAGTACCAGTTCTAACAAAGTAGTTTCACCACAAAAGAATCCCTGTCCGCGTGGGAAATATGAAGCAGAACTGGAACTTCCAAGTTCAAGTTTGCTTTTAGAACAAACCGCTTGTGAAAACATTCAAGGGAAGCACGGTCGTGTTTTCTAAGAATGGACTCGCCATCCCATGCTAGTTTCACTGTCAGAAAATTCAATATGGAGTATGCTCCATCCGACGGGGTAAACCCTACTACGGTTTAACCCAACTTTTCCAAATCGGCTGGTTCAGTTCCGGTTCTAGTTCCGGGAGAACCAAAATCGGGAGCAGTTTCTAACCAGCCCACGTGATTACAAGCACATGAATGGCTGCAAAAGAAAACATGGTCCTAATGAAAAGTGAACAAGAACAATATATTTCATTTGCAACGATTGTTCCATACTCCAGAAGAAGACAGCACTATCAGGTGGTACCGTGGATAACCATAGTGGGTAATAAATACTATATCTCAACCGTACATTTAATAGAGAATGGGACCTACCATGTTCCCCATCAGATAAGAACAATGGAGATGTACGCTGGTGATTTTAGGCATGATATTATTCCCTTTGGCTATATAAACATAAGGTTTTGGAAAATAAAACCCAATTTCCTCCAATAAATGAAAAACCTTACGAAGACAACCAGACTCCATGTCAAGATGGGCCAACACTTCCATTGCAACAATAAGTTCGTGAGGCCAAAGATTAAATGGCATAAAAACAAGGGGGCAACTATGGTTCCGATTCTCTGTGATAAAAGACTGAAAGTTGGTTCAGCATTTCTATTTGTTTTTAAACCCTGTTTTCATCAAAACAATGTAACAATCTCTCATAGTTAGAATGAGGAATGGCTGAACCATAAGCGAAAGATATTTCTTACGATATTCCTTAGTTAACATTTATACAAGAACAATACAATGATAATCAGTACAGATATAACACCTTGTGTACCGCCAAGGTCACAGTTCGTCTGAAATTTGCAGGTCATCAGGAGCAAGAAAGGATGCAGCAAAATGAACTTCAGCATGTAAGTGGGAGCAACGTCAAAACACTCACCAGTATCTTATTAGTTGCACTTGGTTTCTGCTTGGCCGCAGTCATGAAAACTTTGGGGTTCCAGGTGACACATCGGGTTATAGATGTTCAAGGTAGCCATAAACAAAGACAGGGAGAACCATCTGTGCTTCTAGGGTGCCGCTTTGTTCCCCAACAAAGAGCTCAGTTTGGTTAAATCAGGAATCCAGAATGACAGTTCGGTGGAGCCGGTTGCGAACATGAGGCCTCCAGGAGCCCACTTTACCACAGGAGGGTCATTTTCAGTACTTATCCACGAGGCAACCTGCAAGCAAAGCAGCAAAGAATATCATGGTCCTTGATAAGTAGGGATGGCTTGACTAGAACTAAAACTCTATTAAACTTCTTGTCCAAGATCAGCCATGGATCCTGATCTCTCGGATCACCTCATTCAACAATTCTCATATCTCTCTTTCTAGATTTCTTCATAAATGAGAGTTGGGCAGTGATCAGATAGACAAGGTGGCATATTGCCCTAACCCTTAACTAGAGTCTAGATGATTACCTCCATGGGTTTCAATATTAACCCTCATAAATGTTGCGACCTAATTTATTCTGAAGAAGATTCCAGTCCTTCTCGAAGGGGTAAAAGACAGAAAGAGAAACTAGCTATACCTCTTTACCAGTCCTAATACTCCAGGCGTGAATGCTTCCATCCCCTGAACCTGCAAATGAGTAGTGGGGAAAAAGTTCGGTTAATGGCCACCAGCAGCTCCATGAGAAAAATGAAGACTAGACATGCTCTTCCGTAAAGAACTATTCTAGAAATAAGAAAGGCATGTCATGTTACAACGAAAGCCAGCCTGACTAGAAAAAAGTCAATGCCATAGAAATTGTTTAACTCAGATGATCAGGCAATATCAAGAAGTTAAAAGCAGAGCATGCTGCTACCTAGAAATCCCATAGCAAGCCAACAAAATGAGTCTAGAAAAGCCACCAGAGACAGCAGCCTTTGGTGATCTACTATCCTCGTTGCTCCACTACCTTATAGGATAGATATGTTTTGGGGCCAAAATAAGCTCTCAACTCTAGAAATTGAATCTTGCTACTACTGACTGGTGCTAAGGTAATTCTTTAAAGAAGATATCAAAGTAGACTCAGTATTCTGATCGAAAGTCTGGAGATGACTATTCTTCTGTCATGGATCTTAGGAACATCACAGAACGAACCTTGACAGAAGTAACGAGATTGCATATGCAAAGGATGCAGGGTGGTTATGCAAAATGATCAAAATGAAGAAAGGCAGATCAGTTGTGCTTCAAATCAGCAACTTGACCAACTTTAGCGTCTGCTGGACAACAAAGAACTTAAATAGCATGTAAGGTTATTGACAGGAAGATTTTTCATGTGTAGCAATCTAATAAATAGTTTCAAACCATCAATCAACTGTGGATTCTATCACCTAGTACAACTGATTCAGAAGCTTTAAACAAGAAGATGATGATGATGTTCAAAATGTTAGCAGATTGAAAGAACATTTAGGCTGTGGCAAAATTGCAATAGAAACAGCCAAAGGTGATTTATGATGACATTTCACTCAACTCACCTGATATGACAAACATCCCATCAGGACTAAATGATGCTTCAAGTGTGCGAACCCCAGTAACCGGTTTGACATTGAAACTGGAAATCTACAGAAAAACAGGGGGGGAGAAAGATTCAGTAATTATACCATCAACTACAACTTAATATTTTTAACAAAATCAAAGCTAATGGTTTTACTTCAAATGATATAGAAATTAAGATTAACATTATATCTCCCAGTAAGAAAAGTTTTAAATATCTAGAGTCAGTTTTTAATAGTGATGAAAAAATTGATAGAAATGTTACACAGAACTAATGTAGGTTGGTTAAAATAGAGAAGTACATTAGGTATTTTATGTGACAAGAAGATACCATTAAAGTTGAAAAGTAAATATTATAGAGCAGCAATTCAACTCGTTGTACTTTATCAACATATAAAAAAATGTCCATAGCAGAAATGAAGATGGTGAGATGGACGAGTGGTCACACAAGGAAAGACCGTATATGTGAAAGGTTATTAGAAACAAATTGGGAATGGCATTAATAGATGACAAAATGAGGAGAAATCGTTTAAAATGGCTTTGACACGTAAAAAGGCGACCAAAAGAAGCTCTGGTATGAAAGTATTAGAAACTAGATTTTGAAAATGTTAAATAAGAAAGAGAAAGACTACAAAAGTATTTGAAGGAAACAATAAAGAATGATCTAGCTTGTGTTGAGTTAACTGTTAGCAAGGAAGAGGATCAAGCTCTTTGGAAACAAAGAATCCTTGTAGCCAACCCCATCTAGTATAGGAAAAGACTTAGTTGTTGTTGTTGAACTAAAACAGTAACCACAAAAGTGGAAATGCAAACTAAAGCTCACCAGCGTGCCATGGAACGCATCAAGCACATGAATGTACCCATCTATGGTGGTTAGAAGCATCAGCTTTCCATCGTTACTGAATTTTACTGCATGTGTTTCAGATTTATCTCCAGCAACAGAAAATATTTCAAATGGACCCTAAGAAAGAAAAGGTTATTCATTCATGGAATGCAACAAGCCCATTACAACATAGCTAAATTAGAGAACTTACCTTCTCATATTTACGAGCATCAAACATTCTTATCGATCCCCCTTCAAAGGTAATTGCAAAGACCAAACCTTGATCATCATAAGCAACAGCAGATCTGCCTTGCACGCGCAAGAGACCCTGTATTGGAAGAGAAAGACAAAAATGAAGACTATAATCCTAACCACATAGGATCTAGTACTTAGTACAAAAGTTTTTGACAAAAGAACTTGCTTGACATTTTTCTGCACGTTGATCCCAAAGGAGGACAGTTCTATCAAGAGAGCCTGAGATAAAGCACTCCTTTCTCGAACATAAGCTAAGAGATATGACTCTGTCAAGAATAAGCAACAACATTCAGACTCTTGTATTACCTACTTTTGAAAGGTGAAGTTTGCACCAAAGATACCTGTCATGATGCCCTTTAAAATACCGCAAGTACTTGTTGTCATTCAAGGAAAGAAGCCGCAATGATTCTGCATAGTTTGATTAAGTAATAAGAAAATTTGGACACGTGACATGAAATGCTTGTACAAGTTCAACCAAAGGAAGAAATAAGCTCCAGCTGCATACCATCCCACCCATTCTTCGAAGAGTATATAACAGTTGTAGGATGAGGGGTGAAACAAACTAAATCAACGCCATACTTTTTGCTATTGATAGTCTTCAATATCCTGACAAAAATTTGTAACGTCATGTTTAGACAAACACACACACAGAGACAGAGAAAGACAGAGAGACGTACGTAGCATTGGCAACCTCATAGAGGCGAATTGACTCATCATCGCTAGCTGTTACCAAATATGTTGCTGTCCTATGGAAGTCTAATGAGGTAATCCTACAATTCTACAAGAAACCAATGCAAATGTCAGAAAAACATACATAGAGTGTGAAAACTACCCCGCTACTTAAAGCATATACCAATGAGGACCACAAAGGAGTACACCAAAACAAAGAGAAAGTTACTTTCACATGGTAAAGTCAGTCCAACCTTGAAACTGCTGAAGAAGATAAAGACATGATCAACAAAAGAAGAATATAATTGTCAGCTTACACTAGCATCAAATATTTCCCACAATTATTCAAGTTAATAACAGGTTAAACGGTACCATGTCCAATAGAAAACATATAAGACCATTGATATCTATGCAATACTCATTCAAATTCTTGAAACAGCTGACTGTAATCACTGTATAGTGTATACATGACAACCAACTCACACCTCCGATCTCTCACCTTATAAAGTTTGTATAAACGCAAGATTTTGTACATGAGAAACCCTTAACTGACACTTTATCCAGTTAGGTTCTTCTTGCACTATGGAATGTTAACATGTTTATTAATGACAGTTGGTGAAGACTCTGGAACTTCAAATTCACGGAGCTGGTTCCCTTGACATATATACAAGAAGGAAGAGCTTACCTAATATTGACGAGATGCAACTTTCCAGCCAACAATAAGTTTTCACCCAGTATAAAACTAAAAGCTGGTGAGCATGTTAGCCAGGGATACGTCTCTTTTTTCCTTTCTTAGTGCTTGACTACAACATGGAAATTGAGATTTCTATAGAGCCACACCACCAAAGTAGCCTTCCACACGGTTTATCACATTATTTCTATCTGGTGAATTTCATTAAATGCCTAAGCATGCACACTTCCATTTGATCCACTCCTGATAAGAAGATTTTAGTATTACTTGGTATATTGGATGATTTTAGTTGACACTTGGGAGCCATTCACTTGACACCTTTTGACTGCTCGGTATATTGGATAATGATCCAATACTGATCAACATTTAGAACCAATTATTCACCTTAATGGTTCGGTAAGGACTTATGGTTGTTTCGAATTTAATTTAGAAAAAAAGAACACCTGGAATCTTTTGGTACCCAAATGAAAACTTTGTGATACGATATAACTGAGAGATTGATATCTTTGTGTGAAGTCACTACTTTAGCTTGTGTACCAGTCCTTTTGCTTTTGCTGATCCAAACTTAGAAAAAAATGAGTATGATGCCCAATACAAATCATGAATAAAAGATTCACAACAAAACAAATCAACTATCAAGTGAAACCAAAACAGAGAAATAACACACTGATAGAGAAACACTTCACGCTCAAGCAGAGAGAAATCTGAATTAAGATTCGCAACGAGTGCAATCAATAATCTGATCATCGTGGGAGGTCAATGATGACACTCGTGAAATTCTTGACTATTGAATATAACCATTGGTTGCAAACTTGCACACTAAACAACAAGCAAATCAACAAAATGATTCTCGTTCCTAACTAGCAACGAAATGAAAATGCAGATGAATAGAACGACCTGAAACCACGGATTAGTGCAATTCACGCTCGCGCGATGCCACCATTCAACGGGAGAAGAGAGAGAATATTAACAACAGAGAGAGGACTATGGAAATATTTTAAAAAAAAACTCACATAGTCCCTGAAAATCATGCCTACGTCCATGCAATGAAGAACCTCCTCCGTCAACTCTAGTGATATTTTCTCCTCTCTCTCGAGTTGGCCTCCTTGATTCCCAAAACCCACGAAGAAATAAGAATCAAGTTAATCAAAGATGAAGATGAAGGAGATGATCATGAAGAAGAAAACCAAGAGGGAAGGGTTAAAACCCTAAGATTAAAATCTCAAACCATACCCCTAGAATTCTTACCCGGCATGATTCGTAGAAGCGAATGCTCGAGAGAGAAAGAGAAGTGTCAATTGGCGGGCAATCGATTCCAAAGGGAAAAAACAAACGGAATAGACGATGGGCTTTAATCAGTCCACTGCTCAACTGAATTCGTGCACTTGGACCGGTAGCGGGTCTCACGAGACGATCAAGCGACCGGACCAGGCTTCCCCGAAAGCACGAGCATAGAGATTCATAGTGTTCGTTGGGAACACCACGTTTCACTCGGGAAAGCAACTCTCGCCCATATCACATTCATATGTTACCACATATTGAAATTTGTTTAGATTTAGGTGCTAGCATATATGTATATATATATATATATATGTATGTGTATATATATATATATGTATGTGTATATATATATATATGTGTATATATATATATATGTATATATATATATATATATATGTATATATATATATATGTATGTATGTATGTATATATATATATGTATGTATGTGTGTATATATGTATGTATGTATGTATGTATGTGTGTATATATGTATGTATGTATGTATATATATACATGTATGTATGTATGTATGTATATATGACATTCAATAATTCTTTCCCATAATTTCATAGTATACATGTATGTATGTATGTATGTATGACATTCAATAATTCTTTCCCATAATTTCATAGTATACATGTATGTATGTATGTATATATGACATTCAATAATTCTTTCCCATAATTTCATAGTATGGCTCATTAACTTGATACCTCGATAATTCTCACAATTTTGAATGTCTCCCTTGTTCTTATATATGGGTATAGGTGTACTTGCTCTCCATTCCTCGGGCATCTTTTGGTTTTTTCATATTTCATTAAATAGTCTTGTGAGCCAAGTGATTCCTATTTCTCCTAGTATTTTCCAAACTTCTATAGGAATATTATCTTGTCCTACCGATTTACCACCCTTCATATGTTTAAGAGCCTCTTTAACTTCATTCTTTTGAATACGTAGGTAGAAATTGTGGTTTATATACTTTTCTGATTTGGCTAACTCTCCTAAGTTAATACTAACATCTTTATTTTCATTAAAAAGCTTATAAAAATAGTTTTTCTATCTATTTCTTATATCGTCATTTGCCACTAGAATTTTTCATCCTCGTCCTTGATGCATCTAACATAATTAAGATCTTTAGCAACCATTTATATATAATTATTATATATTTCAAAAATAGTATATGATATATATATATGTATTATCAATCAATTTCTTAGTTATATGAGTATCATAATGAATTACCCTATATATCCAAGTCGAGAAAATCTCTCCTTATAAGAGTCCAATCACTGCTCTTTAATCTAAGAGAGTAGAGCATGAATTTTTTTTACTTCAATTCCATTACATCCATTATCTCTTTGTAATTATTCCCATATGATAAGTAGACAATCTTGCTCTAGCTTACACTAAATGCACTCGCTATCTCTTTATTCCTTGTCAATTTAGCAATAAGTGCTTCAATATTTTTTTCTATATGTCATCTAAATAAAAATGAGCTACATCCAAAAATATTATTTGAATAACAATCACCAAAGTCATATCATGGTCAATGTATATGACACATGAAAAGTTTTTTTGGAGTGCATAACTTTTACAAACCTAAACACCCAAATATAATTATATATTTTTCGTATTAATAAAAGCAAAGGCTGCACAGAAGTTCTTAGAAGTTGATGTGAAAAGGACAACCTTATATATATATATATATATATATATATATATATTATATATGTGTGTGTGTGTGTGTGTGTGTGTGTGTGTGTGTGTGTATAATAGGAAAACTGGATCCTACTCACCTTTGGCATTTTACACACCCACGTTAGGGTAGAGTGAGGCGATCCCTTCACCCGAAATTTAAAAATTTATTAAGGGACATCATAATTTTTAAAAAATGTAAAGTTTGTCTCACTTGCAACTTTGAAAAAGAGTAGATAACATCATAAAAATACTTGAATTTAAACTATTAAAGTGTAAATTTTAAAAACTTTATCAGATATGAGTTTTACAAAAAAAATCCTATCCAACAATGATATCCAAAGTCCATAGAAACCTGAAAAAGTTTAGGGTTTACAAACTAAGTTTGAGGAGATTTATGCAAGGCATCATCTCACCGCTTTGTCACATCCGGCTGCAATCTACACGATGGGTCGACATCCGGCTGCAATCTACATGACGGGTCGATGTCTTGCTGCGTAGGTAATGCTCCGCCAAGACCGACACTGTTTTTTAGTTAGCGATTAACTTTATGTGTAGTTTGTTAACTTTGATTGGCAATTTGAATCCCATTGGTGGTGAATTAGCATGTGTGAATCGAAGTGGAGAACATTGTGATTTGTGGGGCGCGACACATTAAAACCCACAAAAATTTTAGATCAGTCGTTATGACATTATCATAATGTTTTTTTCTAATTGTTAGACCATATTCTTGCTTTGTCATCTTTACCTTTCTTTTTTAAATTTCTGTCGTGTGATGTTAGGAAAGGGTGTTGGACTTAATCCCAATGAATCACACACTAACGATATCATTTCTATCATGCTAAAAGTGGTGAGCGAGAAGTTATTAACATAAGATAGCAAATGAGAAAAACTTAAATAAAATTAAGTTCTTGTGAAGAAAATATATCCAGCAACGACTTGACTTGGTTCTGTTTGGGCCCTTTTGAAAGGTACCTTGAACCTTCTCATTTTAATTCATGACATCCATACATTTTAAATTTTTTTCCCATGCACTTCAATAAGAAAGATATGTATTTATGATAAAAGGGTCTGTGCATTATTAGCTCGGTTACTTTGATATTTCTTAAAGCTGCTAATAGTTATTAATTTAAAATTGTTGAAGCTGTTAAGTGTTATTAATTTGAAAAGCAATTAAATAATATAACGTTTTAGGTTTGTGTGTATTACATTTCTTTTATACTTTATGTTAAATTTATTATTGTTTTATTTGATCTTGATGTTAACTCTTAAACTATTGATAGTATCTTCAAACTTTAAATTGTCAAATAGTATCATAATATTTTAAATAGTGGTATTACGTTATAGAATCAATTAATCAAGTATGTGAAGAGTTTAAATAATATTTTTAAAATAACAATATTAATGAGTAAATAAGCCATTAGAACTCATTCAATTATACCTTATCCCAAGAGAAATATGGGTTCACCACTACTCATATATATATATATATATATATATATATATATATATATATATATAGAGAGAGAGAGAGAGAGAGAAAGAGAGAGAAAAACTCGATTCTACCCATCTCAAACATGTCCACTCATTACTTTTCATACCATGAGTATAATTTAAAAAGTTTAAAGATTTTAAAAAAAGAATGAAAGATAATGTTATTGTATTAATATCTCAAAAAGTAATAGTCGAGCATGAATGACCAATATAGGATCTAATCACTATATGTATACGTGTGTGTGTGTGTAGAGAAAGAGTCTAGATTTAGGAAGCCCGCAAAAATAGAGAATCACAATGAAGCCCTCATGATTGTTCAATCATTGAGATGAAAGGGTTGAAGTGATAAAACAAAAAATATTTAATATATATGGTACATTAAATATAACCTAAAAAAGTATTTACCTTTTTAGTTCAAATCTCTTTCATTGATCATGTGATCAAATGATTGAAATTATGAGTTTCTTGTTATTTGTGTAGATTTCCTAATCTATATTCTCCTTCTTAACTTTTTAAGTCATGCTCACATTTTAAAAGTAAAAAGTGTTATGTATTGTAACATATTCTCTTTCTACACACATGCAACACAACACACCCACACATACATATATATATATATATATATATATATATATATATATATATGTACACACACATAAGTACGTTGTGTCTTTATTTATGTGTGTACATGCATATGTCCATATCTTCCTATGAGAAAGAGGTTAAGCCAGGCTAGCTATTTCTTGGTATAATGGGTCAATCTACTCGGCAAAGGAGTGTTTGCTTGCTTTAGTGAATTGCACGAGCCTTTTGGAGCCCTATCCGCGTTCGTTCTATGCAAAGCAAAGACACAACATGACAAATTGAGAAACCCATACAAGTGTCTTTGATACAAGGTTTTAAAAAAACTCAACCTTAACTTTTTATGCTTAAAGTTCAACTTTTATTGTGTATTAAACATTAAATTTGTTACCGACATGGAAATGTGATTTCACAAGTGATTGAAAGGAAAAGAACTTAAGGATCAACAAAAAGGTAAGCCAAAAGAGTTATACCGAGGGGCTTTGTACAAAAACCCAAATGCCTTATTTTCTCACATGTATGTTGTAAGAATATGTAGGACTACATGCATAAATAGGTAATATGCAACAAACAATAACATGCCAACATCAACTAAAACCACAAATCTAAAAAAATCGATAAGCAAACAATACATGGACCAAATAAAGTAGATCATTGTCAATAGAGTACGTAGATATTTATCAAGTCGTTCTCACAAACTTGCCTTAAAGAAATCAATGCAACACTAACAAGTAAGCATGAGTATCAATGCATTTCCCTTAAGATAAAATTATTATAAGACAAGAACATGTACGTAGTCAAAATGGACCTCGCTTGAGAGGCCGACCTGACTCTGAAAAAATGCAGGTCGGGCTAGAGAATTCTGGCCCATATTTGAAGTAGGGTCAAATAGTCTGGCTCATATGGCCTTAGGGGTTGACCCTGGCCAAACCAGTTGGCCCATACGACCACAGACCCATTGGATATTAAATCAGGTCTATAAGTCCTAATTCAAATATACTTGAAATCCAAATCCAACCATAACATTTTAGGCTTCAACAAGCCATTTACAAATACACATATAATAAAAAACTATATGTATATATATGCATTAAATGGAAAAAACTATATATATATATATATATATATATCAATATATATGTATGTATATTTATATTTGTGTGTGTGTGTATATATATATATATATGAGTCATATACATAAACCATGCTAGAAGTAATTTTCTTGTTTTAGATGGATTTAAATATGCATGACTGATAAATGTTTTATTGGTGTTTATGAAATGATGTTTACAATTATGGGTTATTTGATATGCTTTTGAAGTAGAACTTATTTATAACTTTGGTTGATAAAGAGTATATTTTGATATGCATGTGTTGTATAAACATGGTATTTAAATGCTTATGGATACGGATTTGGATAGTTGTTTATCCATATATGATTTGTAAATGTGATGAATTAAAGTTTGTTTTGAAATGTAATATGTGTAAATACGTGAGTCGTACTTGTGTGGATTGTGAGGAGTCTATAGAGACTTGAAGGTCCCTCAGACATTCTGGCTTGGGGCGAATATAGGGTGTATTTTAGGGCACTCTGTCATGAGAGTCAACGTGGTTACCGTTATGGATGGAGTTACCGAGGTTATGTTAGGGAGCGTCGGACGACTCCTATGCCCTTTAGGGTGGACACAATATGGGTTGTAATTATCGTAACTGATGTGTGTGTGCACGTGCATGAGTATGAAATTGAGATCATGATTTAGAAATGAAACTGCGATTTGTTATGAAATGATTGTGAAACTATACATGCTTTTAGTGTGAATTCTATTTAAAGAGGTTTAACCTTCCTATTGAGTTATGGGTCGGAGCTCACCCTATCATTTTAGTGTTCATGCTGAAACTAGCACTTCCAAGGTGCAAGGAGCATAATAGAAGTCGGATAGAGTTATATTTTCCCTTTAGATGGCACAATAAGTGTAAGACTATTTAGAAAAATCTTATCATTCAGGGTTATGTTTGGTGGGCCCTGCACCATTTTGAACGTATTGTTTAGATCCTACATATTGAAATATTTAAGTTAGATATTTCACTTGAGTTAAATGGAATTAGTATTGTATTTAGTTGTTACTTATGATCACGCCCACTTGAGAAGTGCTCACGTGGCATCAACTCGGGTTGGATCGTGGTCGCGACTCGAGCAGGTGTGATACAAAGCATAAAGTTTTGTCTCAAAGGTAGAACGACATAACGTAATTTGTTTCTTGGATTTCCAAGTGACAGCGCAATCACCAAAGAAAACAAATTATCTAGATACCTCATTACTCACAAAGTTCTTGATAATGTGGATTACATCACTATATCCTTTAAGAACAAAATGATGTTTCCGTAATGTAGTCCAAGAAAATTAGTTTCCTTCAAATACTAAACTACTTTGTCTAAAGCTTCTTAATGGGTTCTATTAGGGTGATTGGTGTATCTACTCAACTTATGTATAGCAAAAGCAATATCTAATCATGTATAGTTATTGATTAGATATATGAGACTTCTTATAATATAAGAGTATCTTAGTTGAGACAAATGAATATCACTCTCATTCTTTTACAAGGCCTTTGAGAAATCATATGGGGTCTTAATATGTCTATATTTTGTATACCATCATTAGACCTTTTGATTTTTAAGACTTACAAACACATCAACTACACACATATCTTTTATCTCAAATTTACTACAAAAGAATGTTGTTGTATTATTAATAACTCTAATAATAAAACCAAATAATAAGATATCATCTACATATAAGCATTTAATGATGAATGCATGATTTAAATATTTATAGTAGACATAATTATCAAATTTATTAGAATGAAGCCAAAATATGATATAACATAATCAAATTTTTCATGCCATTGTTTAAGGGTTTGTTTTAATCCATACAATAATTTGACAAGTTTACACACATTAGATTCATTTGCATGAGCCACAAAGCCCTCTGGTTGTTCTATAGAAATTTTCTCATATAAATCACTATGTAGGAAAGTAGTTTTACATCCATTTTAATGAATTATCATGTCATATATATGATAGTGTTATAAGTACTCAAATTATGGTCATATAACAAACATGATAATATATATCAAAATAATTTATTCCTTCCTTTTGTGTGTACCACTTGACAACTAATATGGCCTTGTACTTATTGATTGATTCATTTGCATTCAATATCTTCTTTAAATATTCATTTGCAACTCACGGTAGAACAACCATGAGGTAAATCAATTAAATTTTCAAGTATCAATAGAGCAAATTGATTGTATTTCATCATTAATGGCTTCCTTACAAAACTTTCTGTGGGAAGGTAACAAGATTACACTGGTAGAAATAGGGTTATTTTCGATACTCTCGAAAGTCACTTTTTAGGCAATTTAAACCATCAAAAAAATCATTTCGATCAGAAAAGGCTAACAATCCCCCAAAAAAATCCACTTAAAAAAGGGTATGAGAAAACCTAAAAAACCCTCGAAAATACTGACACAATTGTCGAAAATAGTCAACTAGGTTGAAATAAAGGGAAATGATCCATTTCTGATGCTTCCTCTAACCGTCGCAAATGTACCTGAAAATAGACGGAAAAGAATTTTCAAAATCCCTTTTGTTGACTGGTTGATCATCAAAAATGTCTTATGGAAAACTGTTGAAAACAATGTACTTATATTATACCGAAATACCTTTTCGATAATTCAAATTTTCACATGCATTTTGGAATAGAATCTCATCACAAACACTTGATATGTAATTTGATATTATCATAATATAATTTATCTTGCATATTTATATATATCTAAAATGGTCAATGTCAAATTTACAAATATTTAGAACGAGTACATAAATGCTATATGGGCTTAATAAAACCAAATTCAATATCCAATGTTACAAACTTTTAAAACGAGTACATAAATGCTATATGGGCTTAATAAAACCAAATTCAATATCCAATGTTACAAACTTTTAAAACGAGTACATACATGCCATATGAGCAAAATATATCCAAGACCAATCTTCAATATTAAGGACTAGTTTATAAATGTCATATAGACTGAATAAAACCAAATTCAATGTTCAGTGTTACAAACTTCTAAAATGAGTACATACATCGCATATGAGTCGAATAAAATGAAATTCAATGTCCAATGTTACAATCATGAAGATGTGGTATAACTTTAGACAATGTGTTGCCCATCAATGGTAGCATTTTCATTTTTATTTTCCTTCCTCCATATGTTGTACTTGTCAAGCATTGTGGAGTCCACAGATCTTGAATCTTCAATGGCAGCATTTTCAAGTTTAGCAGTTGCTTTATTGTTCTGTTGAACCACCCATAATTTTTGACATTGTCGTATTCCAAGCTAGCACCAACACCCTTTACACTCACCCATGTGATATTTTCTCAAACTAGGACTCAAATATAAGATCTTAAAGGAGGAATGTCTTGAATAAGAAGAAAACAATTACCTTGCAAGCCAGTTTTGTTAGGGTATCAACAAAGTGAGGATGATCTACAATAAAAGAGATAAGTTAGAAAAGCCCCCATTATTTTCATCAGGTTGTGTGCATATGAAAGTGAAAATTGCTAAGCCACTAATGCCATGCATGGATTCTTTTTTATCCCTCTACTCTTAGATGCTTCTTATCCAATTACCTTATGATCATCAGCAACTATATCTTCTTTAACATATGAAGATGCAGTTCGCTTTAGTGTTTTAGGAACTTGAATCTACTCCGAGAATGAAAATTATTAGTGAACGTTGAGATATCCTTGCAAAATGTAGACAAAAGGAAAGTTACCATCTCCTCCTCCTCGACATGTTCCACATCACCAAGTGTCCATGAAGAAAACAAACTATTATGCTTCAAGTAATTGAAACCCATGGAGCCATTTGTATTAGCAACAAGGACATCAATAACCTTAAAATTCATCTAATAGGTTAGTTCTTGGTGTATTTTTCATGAAAAGGAAATCAAGAATCATTTCTTTGCCTCTAAAGAAAGAAAGGGTTTAATGTGCTTCACAACCAACTCTTTCCTCCAGTCATCAGCATGCAAAAGTATAATCAATGATAGTAAATAAATAGAACCTATAGGAATCAAATCAATTTAGTGAAGAAAATACAAAAGACAAACATACTTTTTCATTTGGGCCATTAAGGGCAGCAATATGACCTAAGAAATAACACAATAGGACTATGATTCCTTAGTGAACATACAAGCATTATGTAGTACATGGATCTATCTATATGCCAGACAACTCGCTTGTTTATGTTTGAACCATAAAATAAAACATTTTAAACAACCTAGAATATGACACACCATGAAGACAAAAGCACCATAGGAAAAAAAACAGAATTTTCATGAGAAGATATATCATATATTGTTAATGATGAACTGTTATTATCCAATGACCAAACTAAATGGTCAAATAAACTTAATCATAATGTGACAGGAGAACAAAGCACCATATCAATAAAAAGGACATGACATTAACCAAAAGACAACAAGCAGGTCATACTTCCAATTTCCGAATACTCAAAGAAAAGGTAAAAGCTTCAGTTGAATATATTACAAATATTTAAAATGAGTACATAAACAAAAGGAAATCGATCAAATATAACCAACATTAATGTCCATAGTTTATTATAAAGGTAGTATAGGAGGTCATGACCGAGCATCTCTTCTAACATTTCTTCGATCATCTTTTCTATCAATTCTTGTATACTTTGATTTCTTTAATACAAAATAATACATTGAAGGTGAAAAAATAACTTTCAAAGTCTTTGGATGTCCTAACACATTTACTCCTCCTTTATTCAATTATTTTTCATAATCCTCTAATATGAAAATAATACATTCAAGGTCACCCCTATATTTGTCATTTTTTATACATGATTAGAGACAGAACCAATAGTAAGGTTAAGATCTATAGAAGATACACTGTCTGGCATACCAATCTTCATGAGAAACATGTTCTTAAATAATGTCGCATCATAGAGTTTTATAATCGTGTTGATATCTATGACAGATACGTCATATCTATGTTTAAGAATTTATACATATAACTAGTCTTCACATAACCGAGAAATATAACATATACAATTTTAGGTCTCAATTTCTTTCTCTTGTTTTCTTAGATAAATACTTTTGCAAAACACACCACTTTGAAATATTTTATACTAGTTTTTCGACCATTTTAAAGTTCAAAAGGACTACTTTTTTTAAGTTTATGGAGAACTTTATTTAGAATATGGCAAGTCCTATTCAAAGTTTTCCCACATATATATAGGTAGTCCTCAACATTTAGTCAGCCTTTTTTTTTCCTTCAACTATCTCATTAGACTCTAGAGAATAAGGAGTAGTAACCTCATATACAATATTGGTATTTTGACAATATACTTGAAAGAAGTTTGAGGTATACTCTCCTCTTCTACCAGACATTAACCGTTTAAGTACCTTATCAATTTGTGTTTGTGTTTCATTCTTATAAATTTAAAATTTTTCTAAAGCCTCATCTTTAATTTTAATCAAATAAACATAGCAATATTTATTTCAATCATCAATTAAAGTAATAAAATATTTTTTGTTATTTGTAGTTGTCATTTTATTAAATTCACAAATGTTAGTATGCACTAAATTCAAAATTTTAGATTTTAGATCAATCATATAAAAAGGTTTCTAGGTTGCTTTGTTGTACATATATTTTACATTTGTGATTTTTATCTATAATAGTCTTACGAATAAGATTCAAGTTCATCACTCATTTTATTGAATCAAAATTAACATGACTAAATATTTCATACCATATATCATATGATTTAATATTGAATGTAATAGAAGAAGAGGAGGAGGCTTTATTATCATTAAAATTTATTGAAAAAACAAGTACAATTTAATTTGAATTTTAAACAAGTCATCTACATCATACAAATAATCCTTACCAAAGTAGTACCCAATACTAAGTCGTATAACTACGAATTTATTATATTTTAAATCTAACCTTAAACTATTTTTAACTAAGATTGGAGCACTTATGGTATTTTAATAAATTGTGAAGATATGTCTAACTCAATGAAGGGTTAGAACTTTTCTCGAAAGAAACTTCAAATCCACAAGTCTTTTGTCATTAACTTTAGCAATTGAATAATCTCCTAAGGTCATGATTTTGTCGTAAATGGCCTGGTAAGACACAAAAAAAGATCAATCAATACAAACATGCACATTTTCCCAAGTATTTATAATCTAGTAATATGGCTCATAAATAAAAAAAAAACGGGTTTAAGAGAAAGATATCCACCATATTGCAGTGGTAACCATGTTGACCATAGTTTATTCAATAGTCGAAGGTTTTTTTATTTTCTTGGGGGAAAACTCCCTTACCCTAATGTCCAACCTGACTACAAATCCAACACTTTTTGTTTTTGGGTTTCTTCTGATTTTTCTCTTTAAGTTTATACTTTATACGTTTTTTTTAGGATCACTAGGTTATTTCTTTTCAATCCCAAGTTTAATTTAAGAGTTCTATTAACATAGATATTGGGTTTGTAGCTTCTATGCTCTTTTTTATTGCTATATCTGTCATGAGATGATCCAAAGTCATTTTACCTTTTTTATACTTGAGATCTAAACCAAAGCTCTCTCAATACTGATACAACTTCCCAACAATAGATATAATGATAAATTTATTAGGAAGCTCTATCTCTACTTCCTTAAGACCATGACATAAAAATTGAAACTTGTGTGTACAATTAAGGATTTCTCTTTTACTATTTGATATTTTAAAAGCTTAGTCATGTAATACTTTTCAAGATTGAAGTTTTTAGCATTATATTTTCAATTCAAGACAAACCACAAGACTTTCATGTTCATCGAGAGAGAAGAATTATATATATTGAATAAAATATTTGATAGTATCGATAAAATACAATGGCACAAGGTGTTCTCCTTCCACTCAAGGATTTTATCCGAGCTCTTAGGATCAAAAACTTCATATTAAGAACAATCCAACTCAATAAATAAATGCAACCCTAACATTGCCAACCAAATTTTATACGATGTTGTTAATGTTTAAAATAGAACCCGATAAACTTTTTTGGCATCAAGGTCATGTTGACCTTAGGTCGGAGAGAACCAAATGACAGCATGATAACTATAGATGATTTCTCTAATAATGTTGTAAGAAATCATAGTGCTACATGCATAAACATATAATATGCATCAAACATTAACATGTCAGCATCAATCAAAACCACATATCTAGAGAAATCTATAAGTAAACAATGCAAAATCAAATGAAATAAACCAAAATCAGTAAAGTATTTATCTATGGGTACCAATGCATTTCTCCCAAAATAAAATGATCATGTGACAAGAGCACATACCTTAACTCGTTGCATAAAGAGTGAAAGCAGTCACTGCAAAAATGCAAACAATAGAAAGGAACGAGAGAGAGAGAGAGAGAGCATTTAGAGTTTCTGTAGTTGTCCTTATATAGGAGCGTTAAACAAGTTTTATAATAAAATCATGGATCTCAAATCTGCACTAAGAGATGTGTCTCCTTGGATCTACCCATAATTGTTTCACATCTTTTCATAAAGGGATTCATTTGATCGTTATATCAAAACATGTTTGTATAAAAGAATACCAACATGTGAGATTCTTGCAACCATTAATATATGTCCTCTCCAAACTCTTTAAACTAAGGTTCATAAGGTATCATCTATATAAAACAACATGTGGGATTCTTGTAACCATTAATATGATTCTAAAGAATGCCCAATGATATTCATATGCATAAATCTCTCCCTCACATATTATTTTTATCTTTATCAAAGATATGTCAAATAAATATTTAAAGATACTTGATATGAACTAAATGTAATTAATGTCATGTGGACTTAATTAGGCCCAACCATCATTAATTAGCCATTAAGTCCAACCTGCCTCGTAAGAAAACTAAAATATTAATATTACTCAAGAATCAAACACAAAACCATGATTCTACTTACACGCCAATGTATATCTAATCCTAGCACTACCAATCAAACACATTATAATCGTTAACACGTTAAAAAAGAGGAGAGAAGGCAAAACTCTTGGTATGGGTGCATGTGGTTACGTGCCGTTTGCAATTCAAACACTGACGAACTTTTGTGGCAGGACCGAACCCTATAAGACAGCTCCAAGCAAACCTATTACCAGTGACTCCGTTGCCATTTCCCAGCTGTTCTTTTGGTCTTCCTCATCTAAGTATGGTTCTCCATGGTCTTGGACGTAACAAAGAGATTTCTTAATTAAACTTTTTCCTAATTCCGAAAACGTACCTCCTTTATAAAAGGCTCTGATATTTTGAGGACTAATTGCACAAAAGTATCTTGCTTTATCATTTCAATGAATAGTTGATTTAAATGAAAACATTGTTAAGAAAATTGAGGCATAACCTTTTGCAGAACTTGTTACAAAGATATCTTAAATTATACTTCAATTTTTTGAAAAATTGATATTATATCATCACTACTAATTACTAGTACTTGCAACGGGCATCACTTTCGGATAATCCCATTTGTTCTTTGTTAAAACGTAAGGCCGAAGCAGTGCACCACTCAGGAGTCGAACTCCCACCAGCGGCAAGGGCGTCAACGCCTCCTGCCGTTAAGCTGCTAAGCCAATTCCAATATGAGGGGTGAAGCCTACGCTGGATGTCCTTCAAACCTGATATGGGCATAAAACCGGACCTGAACCTAACGGTAGTCTTGTCAACGACTGACACGTAACATGCCTGGGATGGGCAAGACACGAACCTGACATTTTTCAATAGACACATAGACACGGTTTAGAGATGGGAACTTGCACATCATCAGGTTACGGTAGACCATGAACTGACATGTCACTAACATGGTTGGACACAGTTCCCATTAATAGGTTTTTAAATGGATACGATTGGATCTTGGGTATAGATGATCCGATCGACTGAGAGAAGCCAACTAGGTTATAGCGAGAGCTCCACCTTTTGATTGTTTGTGCTCAAAGTTTCAAGTTTACATGAAACTCATCATTGGTGTAAAACTATGGTTCCATAGGCTCAATTTTAGTCAAAAACTTCAGCACCAAGAGAAGGTGGGTCACAGGAACTAGACCCATGAGCTCCATATGAAAACTGAAGCACCTCTTTATCTCTCATTTTGCTATCCAATCTTACACAGAAAAAACCCAACTATCAAGAATCAAACACATAATTATGGTCCTACAAACCATGATTACAAGCTCAAGTGGGTTTAGGGCGACAGTTCCAATACTATTGACCTTGCATAATGACCCCCGCCCCAATGTATAGTAGCGCATGTTATAAAGTGAGGTTTATATTATAGCCCACTGAAATTTATTTGGTTTTAGCTGTCAAATTTCTTCTTGGACATTTGTGGAAGGCGTGGTAAATGACCACATGCAGGTTGAATAGTGCACGGTTATGTCAGAGTGTATGTATTATAACTTACAGATTCAACCATGGCTATACCAAATTTACATCTCGACTCAATGCAAATCAGCCTTGTGCTTAATAAGGGAACCAAACAGCAGCATCTGGAGCCACACCCATGACAACCCACTTAGAGCATCGAGAACCCCACTTTCGGTTCCAAGATAGGGTCCAAACCCAAAATTCGAGCATCTGAAGAGATTACCGAGTATCTTCCTTCATAGTTTAAGTTACCATAATACTTTTTATGTAAAGTATCCCTCGCTTAGTTTATTACTGATGCCTTCCTATTCATCACGAAAAGGGAACCTTTTCCAACTGTTACCTAGTTTAAGGCATATACAAAACCAACCTTTATCACTTAACTTGTGTTGTTCAGTGTAAGTAATCATTTCGGTATGTATATATATCGAGAGAGATCATAGTCCAAGCACATACTCATCTATGCTTAAATGTCTTTAAGATCTTAATGGTTCAATATGTGATATCAGCAGTTGATATTTTTAAAAGAAAAAGTAAAATAGTATAAAGTGTATTTAATGTATCTCCAAAAAGCATAATAGTCAATTTGGGCATAAATGGGTGCATGCGTATCTGTGCTCTCTCTCTCTCTCTCTCTCTCTCTCTCTCTCTCTCTCTCTCTCTCTCTCTCTCTCTCTCTCTATATATATATATATATATATATATATATATATATATATATATATATATATATATATATATATATATATTCACCCTTGGAGTGGTCGGCAGATGGTTCAAAGTGCCTTTTATTTTTCAAGTATGTAAAGCTTTCACCACTTCTCTTACAGCCAATATGTAGCACTATCCTTGATGCCCACAGGCGCGTGCACACCCACACACACACACACACACACACACACACACAGAGAGAGAGAGAGAGAGAGAGAGAATGCATCGCAAGGGAGAGAGCTTAGCCATACAAGTGACGGATCAGAGAAAGGTCGGTGCATCAAGGGTGAAACTATCACCTTTGAGATTGATGGTCCAGGCTCGCAAGGCCATTTTCAGGCTCCTATTTTCATTTCACAGGCGATCACCACAGGGTTCATGCCAAAACCTGGTAGGCCATATCATTCCTGCAGCAAAATCTTCGCATATTCCTTATCAATACTCATCCAATACGCACAGGACCGAAGCCATTGCCGACTGCATCGAGTTCTTCAATCAGTCTTTCAAGAGTGGTGCAGAGGAGCACCATGAAGGGGAAGATATGGTCTAACGGGTGGCATCAATACCGCCCGGCGGGTCGGGCTATGAATCCAGAACTACCTTAAGATTCCAGAGTTAATTTCGTCATAACTGAATTTACTCAGGCACGGTGTAGTGCATTCGATCTGATTTCCAGCAGTATAACATACTTAGTTGGTAATTTAAATCCTTGGCATGATTTCAATTTCATTAGCTTAGCTTTGCGAGTAACCTCACTTCGTGATATACATGTATATACCATGTATCCTTCTATATTTTTTAGCATCAACAATATATATGTATATATTTCACATATTCTTCTACTTTTTTTTGTATCAACAATATAACAAACAACAACTAAGCCTTTTCCCATACTAGACGGGGTTGACTACATGGATTCTTTGTTTCTAGAGATCCCTATCGTGTGCCATGTTAACAGTTAACTCACAATAAGCTAGATAATTCTTTATTGTTTCTTTCCAAAACATTTGTGGTCGTCCTCTACCTCTTTTAATGCTTTCCAAATTTAATTTTTCTAACCTTCTAACAGGTTCTTCTTCCTATATGTCCAAACTATCTTAAACGATATTCTCTCATTTTATCCTCTATCGGTGCCACTTTTAATTTGTTTCTAATAACCTCATTATGTATATGGTCTTTTCTTGTATAACCACTCATCCATCTCAACATCTTCATTTCTGTCACAGACATCTTTTGTACATGTTGATGATTAACTGCCCAACACTCAGAACCATAAAACATGGCAGGCCTAATTGCTGCTCTATAATATTTACCTTTTCACTTTAATGGTATCTTCTTATCACAAAGAATACCTTATGCTCCTCTCCATTTGAACCAACTAGCATTAATTCTTTACGTAATATCTCATTCAATTTTTCCATCACTCTGAAAATTTCACCCTAGGTATTTAAAACTTTCCTTTTGGAGGATGCAATGTGTGCCAATTTTAATTTCTATGTCCTCTAAGGTAACCAAATGATCAAACTTACATTCCATATATTATGTCTTTGTTCTACTAAGTCGAAGGCCTTTGCTTTCTAATGTTTCTCTCCATAGTTCTAATTTTCTATTAACTTTTTTCTTAGACTCCTCCACTAATACAATGTCATATGTAAATAACATACACCAAGGTACTTCATCTTGAATATGTTTTGTTAACTCATCCATCACCATTATAAATAAGTATGGACTTAAAGTTGATCCTTCATGTAACCCAATATTAACTTCAAAGAAGTCTGTCGTTCCTTCTTTAGTCCTCACACATGTTTTTGCACCATCATACATGTCTCTTATAAGGTTAATATATGTTAATGGGATACCTCTTTTTTCCAAAGTTCTTCAAAGAACCTCCCTCGGTACCCTATCATAAGCTTTTTCTACATCAATAAATATAATGTGAAGGTCTTTCTTTTTTGCTCTAAAATGTTCCATAAGACATCTCAAAATGTAAATCGCTTCAATAGTAGATCTGCCTGGTATGAATCCAAATTGGTTCTCTGTTGTACTTGATACTTGTCTTAACCTACGTTCGATAATTTTTTCCCATAATTTCATAGTATGGCTCATTAACTTGGTACCTCGATAATTTGCACAATTTTGAATGTCTCCCTTGTTCTTATATATGGGTATAAGTGTATTTGCTCTCCATTCCTTGGGCATCTTTTGGTTTTTCCATATTTCATTAAATAGTCTTATGAGCCAAGTGATTCCTATTTCTCCTAGTTTTTTCCAAACTTCTATAGGAATATTATATGGTCCTACCGATTTACCACCCTTCATATGTTTAAGAGCCTCTTTGACTTCATTCTTTTGAATACATCAGTAGAAATTATGGTTTATATACTTTTCTGATTTGACTAACTCTCCTAAGCTAATACTAACATCTTTATTTTCATTAAAAAGATTATAAAAATAGTTTTTCCATCTGTTTCTTATATCATCATTTGCCACTAGAATTTTTCATCCTCGTCTTTGATGCATTTAATATAATTAAGATCTTTAGTTTTCTTATCTCTAGCCCTAGCTATCCTAAAAATATATCTTTTACCCTCTTTTGAGTTAAGTTTTTTATATAAGTCCTTCCAAATTTTAGCTTTTGCTTTACTCATGGCCTTTTTCGCTTCCTTCTTTGCTTTCTTATTAGCCTCTAAAGTTTCACTAGTTTTCTCAGCATAATGTAATTTGTAACATGCCCTCTTTGCCTTGATTTTATTTTGTACTACTTCACTCCACCACCAAGCTTCTTTTTGTGCTGGTACACCTCCCTTAGATACCCCTAACACATCTTTCGCCACTTTCCTAATATGTATAGCCATATTATTTCACATATCACAGGGTGAACCAACATAATTTCAAACATTTCCTTGAAGGACTTTCTGTTTAAATATATCTTTTTTCTCGCTTTTTAGGTTCCACCATTTAGTCTGAATAGCTCGATGCACTCTTTTCTTCTTTATCCATTTTTTTATTTGTAAATCCATAACTAAAAGTCGATGTTGGGTGGTTAAGCTTTCTCCTAGAATTATCTTGCAATCTTTACAACACGCTCTATCTTTTTTTTTTTACAAATAAAGTAATCAATTTGTGTTTGTGATAAGCCACTCTTATAAGTAATTTAAATGTTCATCTCATTGTTTGAAGATTGTATTGACTATAAAGAGATCAAATGCCATAGCAAAATTTAAAATCTCCATACCTTCCTCATTTATATCCCTAAAACCAAAGTTTTCATGAATCTCTTGATATCCTAATGCCTCTTTACTGACATGTCTATTTAAGTCTCCTCCTAAACAAATCATCTCCCTTTGTGGAATCTTTTGAATCACCTTATCTAACTCTTCCCAAAAAGCTGCCTTTATACTATCTTCTAGTCCTATTTGGGGTGCGTAAGTACAAACTATATTCAAAACCTCTGCTCCTAACACTAATTTCAACATCATGATTCGGTCACCATATCGTTGTATGTCTACTACACTATCCTTTAAATCTTTATTTTGTATGTCTACTACACTATCCTTTAAATCTTTATTTATGATAATACCAACTCCATTTCTAGCATTTTCTTTACCTGAGTACCATAATTTAAAACATGCATCCTCTATCTCCTTTGCTTTTTCTCCAACCCATTTTGTCTCTTGTAAACATAGAATATGAATCTTACTCCGAATCATAGTATCTACCACCTCCATTAGCTTACCGGATAATGTTCCGATATTCCAAGAACCAATACGAATCTTATTATCTAGGACTAGCTTCCTTACTCTCCGCATCCGTCCATAATCAAAATGCGGAGACCAGTTTCACTTATGATCATAATTAAGAGATAAGCTATGGATGGCTAAGATAGAAAAAGAAACTCTTCTTACTTATTTATCTTAATTATCTATCTCTTATATGGGCATATATACGCCATTTGCGTACAAATCGGTTCGCCTTGTACCTGCTTCTGTCTCTCTCTGACCTTATATTGTTTTTATGCTGTGAAGATAATTTAGTCTGAAACAGTGGGTAACCAAGTTGAGGCAAGTCAGGCTGGTATATGAACCGAGCTGCTCGTAGTTTGGCTTGGTTCAGCTCGTCTCTAACTCAATTGTGCGTTGTTCAGTTCGTCTCTAACTCGTTTGAGTTTGGTTCTTAAAACCATATATGCTGAACAAGAACATGGTAAATTCATAAAAAGCATGTCAATTGACTTTTTTTACAGAAAAAAATTCTAGGCAAACCATGCCCCTCAAGTAACTGTATTAAGGTATTTAATCTAAACGAAGAGTTTTTTCGTTTTGACTCTTTCAAAAAATAAAGGTCTTAGATAAATAGAGGGCATTATTTGTTTACAACAAAGAGCAATAGCTTGCATTGACAGTTGAAGGTCATGAATTCGATATCCAGGGGATGTATCTGGCTTCCGCCTCCTCATTGTACCAAAAGACGATGGAGCATTTTATTTAGGGTGATGAAGGAAACCCCTTGAGCTCATTTACCAGCCTTAAAGCAAGGTCTCGGTGGCCATTGTCCAAATTTTTGGAAAAACTAGTAGCAGGTTTCGAAATTTTAGAAAGAAAAAGCCGCCTTAGCTTAATTTTATAATAAGAAAAGGTCAGTGATTGAAATGTTAAAATATAAAACCGTCTTAGGAGATCTCTAAATATAAAAAAGGTAGGATGTAAATTTTGCAAGACGTCACCAATATAAGGAAACAATTGTGCACGTGTGAGGCAGTATATCCCCTACCTCAACCGATACATATTAATATCCAAATCCATATAAGGAAGCAATGGTCCACGTGTGATATCACCAATATATTTCATTTAATACCTATTTAGGCATAAAATCAAAATATATAGCTCATTTAATAACAAGATCAACAACTCAAACTGTGCTTGAGTTGGAGTCTAAATGGCTCCAAAATCTCCAAAATGTTTCAATCAAATCCTACTAAAAGCCCCTAAACCTATATTTTTCACTATATTTCAATTTAGCCACTAACTAAACACGAAAAATATCGTAGGATTATAGCTTATTCGACAACGAGTCTAATGGTTCAAACTGAGCTCGAATCGAACACCAGATGACCTAGTAACAATCCAAAAACTATAACCAGATCCAAAATAACTTAACTCGACCTGAACTTGATCCAGCCCAAAATGGTGGACCTGCTGATACCATGCTAACATCAGCCGTTGACACGAATTTGACCCAAATAAGACACGAACACCACCCAAAACCGAATGAATCGGATAATGATATCGTAGTAACATCACGTTGATGTCATTAATTGATACGATAAGGGATACGTAACGTGACACGTTTTCTAGGCGAGACACATCTAGTTTATTTAGATGAACTGAAAGCTATCCATGGACCATAGACGAATAGTGATGGCCAAAAAGAAAACTTAATCATAAATGACCATTTGATTGACAGAAAAATAAATAAAATTAAATGGGTAGTAACATCTAGTTTCGACAAAAAAATCTAGTTGATTGTGAATATGATAGGACTTAAATGGGTAGTCTATGAATTCATGTCTTCAAGGCCTACTTGATGGTACCCTCGACACCGCCAAATGACCATTTGATTGACAGAAAAATAAATAAAAATAAATAAAGATATATAACTTATAAGAAGCACCACTGTTTTGCCACCAATCGCGATCACTCCCAAGCTCTTATAGGCTCTTGTTTGGCCCTTAAATAAGCATTGTGAAATCCAAATTCATGAAGAAACCCAATATGGTTTCTTTATCCCAATTTGGTTTTTTCCTTTCTTTCTTTTTCTTTTCTCTTTTTTTACATTTGATATTTGGTTTGGTTCGGATGTGGGTCTTTGGTATGGTCTCAGGTGTTATAGACTGCAACCACATCTTGCATATATAAAAAAAAGATTGGTCATTATGTTTTCTCTGAAAATAAGAGAATAACTTACATCGATTTTTAGAGTTTACTTATGGATTATTATCGTGGTTGGGCTTTGAACTTGAAAGTAAGCTAAAAACTCAAATTTAGATATTCAGTAGCTTGCATTTGTATCGATTGAGCCTCTTTAAGGATGTTAAACTTGGATGTTTATTATATAAGACATGAGGATATTTAAAAAGGAGAGTGGACCCATGGCCTAGTATATATCACTACCTAAAAGAGGCATTAAAGGAGAAAATAAAATGACGTGAAATGGATTCTATCTTCCCTAAAGCCGAGAATTGAGTCAATAAGATTCTTGCTTTGTTTTCAATAGTTTGGTTTTATGGTTATACGTCAAACTAGTTATTTTTTACATATGAAATTGTTACCATTGTTTGTGTACTTTGATGATTAGGGTTTCTTACTTATTTTTTAATTCTTGGATTATTGGTTTATGTAGTTTGTGTGACATTGCTATCCTTTATAGATCTGTTTTGGTGTGATAGCTTCCTCAAATTCTAGTAATGATAATAGTAGTGGTGGTAATGTTCACTCATTTACAAAGGATAATGAAGATAACAGTTCTATTTAGGAGCATGTAATAAGATGTCCAAAGACATCTATTGGATGGGGCAATTGGAAATGGGTTAACTTTTAACTCCAAGAAAAACAAGAAACTTGTACTAGGGTTGAAGCTCATTTGCGTAATATTTCATAGAAATGTATTACAACTTAAAAAGTTAGAGGAAGAGGTATTGAAAAATGGAAAATGTGAAGGTCACAAAAGTACTTTTACTTGGTGGATTGATAAATCTTTTACAACCTAGTGGCTCAATGGGCATAGAGGCTTTTACTAACTTAAAGAAAAGGAAATTTGATTTGTCTTCTCTAGGTAAAGCATGTTGTATGTAAGTATATCTCAATTAGATATTGAAATTAATATAATATTTTATATGAATGGACTGTTGTTTAATCTTATAAGGAATTCACATTATTTGAGCTTGTATACTTTTGTTGCTAATATAACAAATGTAAAACCAAACTACTTCAATTGAAAAGGTTAATATGGAGAGGTTATTACAAGCCATTTAAAGTACATGGCTGGCGAGGAGGGTAACTATTGTTGGTTATGGATGAAGTGACTCACAGAGGAGGCCTTGCATTAATTCTACGGCCACCTCTAGAAATGGTCTTATGTTTATCAAATTCATTAATTGTTTTAGTGAGGTAAAATATAAGCATTTTATTTCTAATTTGGTGAAGGAAGTGATTGATGAAGCACAACATTAAACAACTATTCAATTCATCACTGATAATGTAAAGAATTGTAAGGGTGATAAATAAATAATTGAAGTTACTTACCCAAGCATCTACAGGCAACATGTATGGTTCATATTCTTAAAGTTGCCTTGAAAAATCTATGTACTGTAAGAATGTCGAGCACAACCAAGAACTTTATGGTGAGTATCGTTTGAGTTCATGGTGATGCTTTATTTGTTAAGCATTTAATTATAAATCGTTTCATGAGATTGATTACCTTTATAGATTTTCTTCTCTTAAGTTTCTTTCTATTACCGATACTCATTTTGCTTCTGTTGCTGTTCTGTTTAAAATATTCAATCTTCTTAGGTATTCTTTTCAGGCAATGGTTATAAGTGATAAATGGGTATCTTATTGAAAAGATTATCAATGCAATATTAGACTTTTGAGAGAAAATATGGTAAATGAGAGTTGGTGGAATAAAGTAGACTAAATCATTGCTTTCAATTCTCCCATATATGACATGTTAAGAGAGTATCACACTAAGAAGCCATAGCTTCTCTTAGTGTGTAATAATCGAATTCTCTCATTAAGAAAGTGAAGCTTGCAATTTATAAGTATGGAAGAAAAATTTTACATGAAAGTTTTTTATTCTATTATGTGATGCATTCAATACTTGTTGCTCTGCGAGGGAAAACCAACATTATTTAGCTTACTCTGTGAACCTTGGTAATTTTTTTCTATTATATATTTTCTATTAAATTTTAAATTTAAATTTTTATTAATAACTGTTTTTTTTAATTTTCATATTATTTTAAATGTTTTATAGTGAAGATCTTAGTAGAGTATCTCTACATAGGGATGTTGAAATTTATGCTCAAAGAATAAAAATGCTTTGCAAGGTTATTTCAAGATTATGATGTTTATGGTAAAGTTTTGAAAGAATTTACACAATTTTCTTTCATGAATGAGCCTTTTAATGATTTAGAATCCAAGTTTAGTTGGTCTATGATACTAAATATTAGAGCTTGGTGTCCAAATCTTGGTGCAAATCTTAGTTATTTTTCTTATTCACGTTCGAAGGTTAGTTTACTTATTTCGGAGACGATTAAAAGTAATTGTATTTATTTATATTTCTCAATTTAATGGTGAAACTACATGTAGATGTTGTTTCCTATTATATGTATAATATAATATCTATATTACATATATAGCACAGTCAGAAGTAGGTTGGGGTCGTGAATCGGGTTAACGTGCCAGGCCTGGGCAGGTTGACCCAGACCCGACCCGATTTCTTTGCAGCGGTATCGTTTCCTTTTTCATCGTTATTGCTTTAAAGAAGTGTCATTGTAATGAGCAGATTTTACAAGGGACACTACTGCGAAAAGGTTGGCGTAGTCAAGCTCGACGTTGGGGTGTACTGAAACCGGGCGGAGAAGAGAGCTGAAAGAGGCAAAAATGGAGTCGGTGCCCTCCCGCCTCTCAGTGAAATCCCTTGCCTCCATCACTTCATTGAAAAGACAACCCTCTTCCTTTTGCCACCGTCTCATCTTCTCTCCCGCTCGCCTCAACAAGCAGATTTCTGTCACTTCCGCCCAACTCCGCCCCATTGCTGCCTTTCAAAATGGTGATCCCCCCCCCCGCCCCGCCTCCCCCTCTTTCAGATGGAAAAGCATCTGGAAGAATGAACTTATGAAATTTCTTGTGTTTTGGCTTTGCAGATATCTCTGAGCAAGTTGCTGATGTTATTGATGGGAAGTTGATCGCCAAACGAATTCAGGATGAAATTTCTACGGAGATATCAAGAATGAAAGATGCACTCGGCCTTGTTCCAGGTTTAGCCGTGGTCTTGGTTGGTTCTAGAAAGGATTCTCAGACTTATGTTCGCAACAAGAAAAGGGCTTGTGAGTCTGTGGGGATTACTTCTCATGAAGCCCTCTTACCAGAAGATGCTTCGGAAGAGGACGTTCTGCGTTTAGTCTGGGGTTTCAATGACGATCCTACCATTCATGGAATTCTTGTCCAGCTTCCTTTGCCGAAGGTTCGTTGATTTTCTTCCTTTTTGATTCAGCATAAAAGGTTGAACAAACTTGCTGAAAGATTTTGTTAGTGTTGGATGTTGATATGCCAACGATGGGCATGATAGTAGTTGAGGAACAATTGTGTAGTGTTGCATGTATTAATGTTGCATACAATATGATCATGTTAATGCCCACCTCATGCAAATATTGGTGTACCACTTCTTGAATTGATCCAGAAGGGACGATTCATGAAAACCGTTCACCTGCCTAACATATGTAAGGCACTCTCCGGAAAACAGAGGATAAGGTGGCCTCTTATGTAAACAAAGATAAGGAGATAAAAGGGTACCCCATTAGGGAAGATGTGGCTTCATGAAGGCATTACTCCTCAAGAAATTTCCTTAAATAAGAAAGATTTTCAACAAAGAGATCGGTTTTTACATTCCAGAGGCCAAATTACTTAGTCTTGCCACTTTCAGCTTCCCATATTTCTGCCTAGGCTGCATTTATTCTTTTCAAGAAGATGATGGAATGTTTGACACTGAAAGGATTGCTGTGCTGCATCCACACGAGGTCAAATAATTTTGTAAACTATGATCAAAATTTATATGAAGTATGTACTTTTGTTAGGTTTTGGTTCGATCTATTTTCTTTTGAGTGCATAATAGCGGTTTTTGGTAATGTAACAGCATATGGATGAGGGAAACGTCATGAACGCTATAAGCATTCATAAGGACGTGGATGGTTTCCATCCTCTCAACATAGGTCATCTGGCTATGCAAGGGAAGAATCCATTATTTGTTCCATGTACTCCAAAAGGTTGTTTGGAGCTGCTAAATCGATCTGGAATCAAAGTTGAGGGCAAGAGGGCTGTTGTGATTGGTCGTAGTAATATTGTGGGAATTCCGGCAGCACTGCTCTTGCAGGTTAAACACTCTTCTGCATTCATGCTTTCAGTTTTTCTCTGTTGATACGATTGCTACGTTACATACATTTTCTTTTTGTAGTTACTGTGTGTTTATTTGTGAGATTTTATTGTGCTTTCAGAAACAAAATGCCACAGTAAGCATTGTACACTCCAAAACAAAAGATCCTGAAGAAATTACCAGAGAGGCTGACATCATCATCTCTGCAGCAGGAGTTCCAAACTTGGTGAGGGGCAGCTGGATAAAGCCCGGTGCAGTTGTTATTGATGTTGGTATTAATCCAGTAAATGTGAGTACGGTTAGCTTTTCCTTCATTCCCTTAAGAAGAATCTTCAGCCTATGTTAAATGCAAATTTACTAGATAGCTATGCAGTTCTTATGTATCATGATTTATGAATGGATCATTTTATAGAGCAACTTCAACTTTATGTAGGAAGGACCCAGAAATCTGTTAACTTCTTATTACACTTTGAAACAATACAACAACAACAATAACAACAACAACTAAGCCTTTTCCCATACTAGACGGGGTTGGCTATATGGATTCTTTGTTTCCACATAGCCCTATCATGTGACATGTTAGCAGTTAACTCACAATAAGCTAGATCATTCTTTATTGTTTCTTTCCAACACTTTTGTCGTCGTCCTCTATCTCTTTTAATACTTTCCAAATTTAGTTTTTCATACCTTCTTAGAGGTTCTTCTTTTGATCTTCTTTCTATATGTCCAAACCATCTTAAACGATATTCTCTCATTTTATCCTCTATTGGTGCCACTCCTAATTTGTTTCTAATAACCTCATTTTGTATACGGTCTTTTCTTGTATGACCATTCATCCATCTCAACATCTTCATTTATGTCACAAACATTTTTTGTACATGTTGATGATTAACTGCCCAACTAATTGCTGCTCTATAATATTTACCTTTTAACTTTAATGGTATCTTCTTATCACAAAGAATACCTGATGCTCCTCTCCATTTTAACCAACCAGCATTAATTCTATGGGTAACATCTCCATCAATTCTTCCATCACTCTTAAAAATTGACCCTAGACATTTAAAATTTTCCTTTTAGGGGATGCAATGTGTGCCAATTTTAATTTCTATGTTCTTTGAAGTAACCAAATGATCAAACTTACATTCCATATATTTTGTTTTTGTTCTACTAAGTCGGAGGCCTATGCTTTCTAATGTTTCTCTCCATAGTTCTAATTTTCTATTAACTTTTTCCTTAGACTCCTCCACTAACACAATGTCATCTGCAAATAACATACACCAAGGTACTTCGTCTTGAATATGTTTTGTTAACTCATCAATCACCATTATAAATAAGTATGGACTTAAAGTTGATCCTTGATGTAATTCAATATTAACTTTAAAGAAGTATGCCATTCCTTCATGAGTCCTCACAGTGCTCACACATGTTTTTGCTCCATCATACATGTCTCTTATAAGGTTAATGTATGTCAATGGGGTACCTCTTTTTTCCAAGGTTCTTCAAAGAACCTCCCTCGGTATCCTATCGTAAGCTTTTTCTAGATCAATAAATATCATGTGAAGGCCTTTCTTTTTTGCTCTAAAATGTTCCATAAGACGTCTCAAAAGGTGAATCCCTTCAACATTAGATTTGCTTGACATGAATCCAAATTGGTTCTCTGTTGTACTTGATACTTGTCGGCATCTTTTAGTTTCTCCATGTTTCATTAAATAGTCTTGTGAGTCAAGTGATTCCTATTTCTCCTAGTATTTTCCAAACTTCTATTGGAATATTGTCTGGTACTACCGATTTACCACCCTTCATATGTTTAAGAGTCTCTTTGACTTCATTCTTTTGAATACGTTGGTAGAAATTGTGGTTTATATACTTTTCTGATTTGGCTAACTCTTCTAACCTAATACTAACACTTTTTATTTTCATTAAAAAGCTTATAAAAATAGTTTTTCCATCTATTTCTTATATCATCATTTGCCACTAGAATTTTTTAATCCTCGTCTTTGATGCATCTAACATAATTAAGATCTTTAATTTTCTTATCTCTAGCCCTAGCTATCCTAAAAATATCTCTTTCACCCTCTTTTAAGTTGAGTTTTTTTATATAAATCCTCCCAAATTTTAGCTTTTGCTTCACTGACGGCCTTTTTCGCTTCCTTCTTTGCTTTCTTATAAGCCTCTAAAGTTTCACTAGTTTTCTTAGCATAATGTAATTTGTAACATGCCCTCTTTGCCTTGATTTTATTTTGCACTACTTCACTCCACCACCAAGCTTCTTTTTGTGCCGGTACACCTTCCTTAGATACACCTAAGCTAAGACATCTTTCGCCACTTTACTAATTTGTATAGTCATTTTGTTCCACATATCACAAGGTGTACCAACATAATTTCAAACATCTCCTTGAAGGACTTTCTGTTTAAATATATCTTCTTTATCGCTTTTGAGGTTTCACCATTTAGTCTGAATAGCTCGATGCACTCTTTTCTTCTTTGTCCATTTTTTTATTTGTAAATCCATAACTAAAAGTCGATGTTGGGTGGTTAAACTTTCACTTGGAATTATTTTGCAATCTTTACAACATGCTCTATCTTTTTTTCTACAAATAAAGTAATCAATTTGTGTTTGTGATAAGCCACTCTTATAAGTAATTAAATGTTCATCTCGTTTTTTTGAAGATTGTATTGACTATAAGGAGATCAAATCTACAACTACAACTAAGTTTTTTCCCATACTAGATGGGGTCAGCTACATGGATTCTATGTTTTTTTTATAGAATTCATGTCAAGTCCGACAAAGTTTTACGCTGGTTGTAGGAAGCGTAACACAACCCTCCTCCTTTTTACGGGCTTTATAAAGGGATCAAATGCCATAGCAAATTTTAAATCTCCCTACCTTCCTCATTTATATCCCCAAAACCAAAGTTTTCATGAATACCTTGATATCCTAATGCCTCTTTACCGACATGTCCATTTAAGTCTCCTCCTAAATAAATCATCTCTCTTTGTGGAATCCTTTGAAATCACCTTATCTAACTCTTCCCAAAAAGTTGTTTTTATACTATCTTCTAGTCCTATTTGGGGTGCGTAAGCACAAACTATATTCAAAACCTATTCTCCTAACACTAATTTCAACATCATGATTCGGTCACCATATCGTTGTATGTCTACTACACTATCCTTTAAATCTTTATTTATAATAATACCAACTCCGTTTCGAGCCTTTTCCTTAGCTGAGTACCATAATTTAAAACCTATATCCTCTATCTCCTTTGCTTTTTCTCCAACCCACTTTGTCTCTTGTAAACATAGAATATGAATCTTTCTCCGAATCATAGTATCTACTACCTCCATTAGCTTACCAAATAATGTTCCGATATTCCAAGAACCAATACGTATCTTATTATCTAGGACTAGCTTCTTTACCCTCGCATTCGTCCATATTGAAAATGCGGAGACCCTCTCTGTAAATTATTCACTATATTCGGACGGCAATGTAATGGGACTAACTTCTTTTCCCACACCCGTCCATGACGTGGGAACCCTCTTTGCAATTGATTCACTACATCCGGGCGAAAATGTAGTGGTCCTTGCTTACTTATCATTGCATTCGGGTTGTGCAGCGCGTCACTAGGAGGGGACGCCCCAAAGCAATGCTCATAATTTGTGTAATCCATCGTATAAAAATCTGATAAAGTTTTACGCTGCCTGTCGAAAGCCTAACATAACCCTCCTCCTTCATCGGGGCTTTGGACTGGCAAGTACATTAATTCAGTGATCATTATACACTAGCATGGGTCAACTTTTCGTACTCAAGTATTTGCATATCATAATATAACTATGATTCATTATGTATCCTCGAGACATTTGTACATTGACAAGAATGAGCTACCACACATCAACAGTTGCATTTCATAATATATTGTGATTCATTGTGTATCCTTTAGACATTTGTACAGTCACAAGAATGAGCTACCACACATCAACATGTTGAACTTCTCCTTTATATTGTTCCTTTGACTATGTTGAGTTCAGTCGGATGAATGCATGTTCTAGTGATTTTCCTGCTTCATCAATTGCTTCAGCAGTCTGCACGCACATGATACTTTAGCTTAAATACAAACAATTATACATGATCTTTTCATGTTGATCACATTGTACTTGCTTTATGTTTGCTTAAATGGTGTTTTAGAATGATGAGTGCTGGTGCCTATATTTGTATTGTTGACTGGTAATACCTTAGTCAGACTAATGGTTATTCTCAAGGTGATTTTATCGAGATATTCCCTTATTTAAATGTCTTCCATAGTGCTTCTCATTTATAGTATGTCTTTGCATTTCCTCCAACATGTCATTTGTCCAAGATGTACGTATGTGTTTGCTTTGAAGAGGTGTTGTTGCAGTTTTCATTTGCTTTAGAATGAGCCTGAGGAAGGATGCTTTCTCTTTATCTTTGTATGTTGTTCATGCAGCTCTATGAAGCACATATATTCATCTCAATAAATATGTCCCTGATGTTGAATATGAATGACAAGTGGACTATTAAGCGCTTCTAATGTGCCTTTCCTTTGTCAGACCAAACGATAAGCAAATATCTGTTGATAAAAAGATGGGGACACAACGGCCTTCCATGTCCTTGTGTTTTAAGAAAACTTCATCATACTAAAAGTTTTTGGATCTTTGTGTTCTTGCACCTGGTAGCATCTTTTCTTTAAGAGAAAAGGTCTACTCTTTAAAAGAAAAGGTATATTAGCTTCATCATGATACTCCTTTTTGCTTCTCATTTCATCCTAATACTGGTAGACATTTTGTTGATCACGTGAATAACAACTCTCAGGCTTGCAGAAAAAGGGAAAAACTAAAGAGATCATAGTGTGTTGCATGCATGTTCCTTGTGTTTGCATAAAACTTTGTGCTCTCTCTCTCTATTCTAAATCATGTGTATCTGTCAGGATCCGACCGCTCAGCGTGGCTATAGGTTGGTTGGTGATGTCTGTTACGATGAGGCCTGCAAGGTTGCTTCGGCAATCACTCCTGTTCCAGGTGGAGTTGGTCCGATGACAATAGCCATGCTTTTGTCTAATACGCTCGATTCAGCGAAAAGTATCCACAACTTCAAATAACAGGCTATTGTCATTTATGAAACTTGATTTCATAGGGATCGTTCCTTAACCCAGATGCAATGACGTCTCTTGGTTTGAGGGCATTCTTGTTGCTGATGCTGTTTTTTTCCCGCTTGAGGTACTATATATTTTTCTTTTCAACTATGAACCCTTTGTACTGCAACTACACCAAGCATAATTATTCATAATTGCTTCAAAGGCAATGAAACAACCCTCCATGTATCCTCCGAATTGTATAATTTCATCCGGTTATGGAAAGGAATCTTGAAACATAGTTAACTTGATTTGGGTTTTATATAAAGGCAGTGTTGATGATGCCTTTTGGTCAAGATGTCACGCCCTAACCGTCGGCAGGGGACGGCCCTCTCAACGTAACCGGCGCTCAACCAATACAAGTCAAGTCAGTCTCAACGGATCTCACAAGTGCAGCGTAATTAACTTGTTCAGACGGCTTCCGATAGGGAATATGATCTGAGCTTCCTCCCCCGGATGCTAAGAACCTAGAATGAAACTTCGCATCCGATTGACTCACACCACAATACGACAAACGTTTAAGAGTAAAGGCAATAAAGACACAATATATGTAAAGCCATACGGCAAAAGCTTTATTGATAGCAGAAAAGAGTGTGCGGTTCCGGCGCGCTACACTGGTTAAGTTGGGACGTCTTCCCTCTACGAGGGTTTATGAATGAAGTTGTTAGGGTGGTTCTCACGCATGAGCCCTGGTTACACAACCATGGTACTAGTTCGCGGTAAAGGGGTTACAAATATACTTTGCTCAGTACAGAAAATATATGGAATTGTTCATATTTATTTCTTCTTTTCCATGGGGAGGAAGAGGGCTTATAAATATGGAAGACTTAGAACTTGGTGTCAATGGCGGGTCTAGAATTACTGTTATAGTCGGGCTGAAAGCCCTGGGGATTTCCTTCTGTCCTGGGTGGGGTGAGGTTCCGCTGAAGTCCTCCACGGTCAAGCTAACTTTTTTTCTTTGCCATCGGATGGGGCTTGAGGTTGATACTGCCTGAAGGTTTTAGGGTGGACAAGATGTTGCTTAGTTGCTAGGTTCAGGGTACACACTGATTAGAGCTGATGGAGAGGGCTGCTTTTGGACCGATGCGCCCAACTTTGTCAGGACCACCCACCAACATGGTGGGCTCGGTTCAGCCTGTTACAGGCTCGCCTGTGGGCAGAACCTCCTTCCTGCAGTCTACTAATTTTGGCCAGGTCGTGCTCTATAAATGTATAAATATGTGTGCCTACGTATGTCACGTATGATGACAGAATTTAGAGAAAATGAGAGTTGCTAGACTGCCCTTCACACTATATGATCCAAATTGATCTGGATAATCCGATTTATGAGTCTAGATAGAAAAGCTAGATATAGGTTGTACATTGTTTTTTTTCTTTTGCTTTTCTCCAAAAGCACTTTTCACTCTATTTCTGTTTGGATCTGAATTTTCATCTCTTTAGTTGGGCAAAGCAGGACCCAATTTTTCTGGCCCAAGTGTGCTGTTTCAAGATGTCACTCTTGCAGTTCACAAGTTGCTGCATGCTCTTAATATTCTCAAAGCAGTTCTATTGCCGGAGCTCCTAGTAGTTGTGCTCCTCACTTGATAGATCACAGCCCCCCCAACAACGAAGAGGAAATGATCTTTCAAGAAGTTATCCAATCTCCCATGAGGCCGATCGATGCCTTCACCCTCTCTACATTTTCATTGCAGTTGTCCTTAGAGCAGTGGAGGTGACAAGAGCTAGAAGAAAACTACCCACAAATGGCAAGAGGGCATTGTAGGGTAGGGAGCCAGTCAGCTGCTAGCATCCGAGTGAAAGGGCAGGATGAAAGTGGAGCGTACTTTGAAAAGGTGGCCAGTTGAATGTAATATCTGTTGTTGGTGGCCGGCTGTTTGAAAAACGGACTAGCATGTTTTCGTAATTTCCTACACAACAAAATTTGAAAAAGAAAAAACGGTAATCGGTAAAAGGGCGAGATGAGAAGTATCTTAATGCGTAAAGAACTTTAAAAAAAAGGTTCTATTTTTCTTTTTTTTTCTGCTAGTTGGGTGTTAGGCAAGCACCCCTACGCAGTCCCTACATAACTGGTGGATTACGAGGTCAAGCTTTCAGCATTACGAAAGCCCGATTTCAGCAGCAGCATCTTTTGGGGGTGTGGCATTGGTTGTTCTTATAATTGAATAAAAAGTGAAATTATATGACTGTTCATAACATCATCCTAAGAATCTCAAGAGCTTCCATCTTAAGGTTTTAACATGTCAAACCTTAATTGGTCAGTTAGTTGCCAGCACTCAAAAGAATCTACCAAGGCGAGTCATAAGAGTTTAAAAATAACTTTTATGCAAATCTTGTGCGACCACATGTTCTGGAAAGTCCTTTCGGCCAAGGTCGTGATCAAAGAACCGGGAGCAGAAGTGAAGCATTTTGAAAATTAAAGAAACGGGATGTGAGAGAGACAATAAGAAAACTGCACGCGGAATCAAATTAGTGTGGTTCGAATCAAGTGGGATTTCATTCAGTATCGAATTCAAAATGAGCAGAAAAAAATGCAAAACCAAGTATGAAGAGAACAGAAAATGATGAGAAAGAAAAACAAAAGCGACTCAATCAAGATTTCCGGTGCATGTTGTAGTACAAGAAAAGATCCGACCCAATAACGAAGTTGGAAGAGAAAAGATTCACATGGCAGTACTTAAATACACGTACTTTTTACCCCATACTGTCATGAGAAGATCACTGAACAAGATAAGCATGCTTATAACATACAAGCCCCAGTACAGTAAAAGCATGGCCTTTTTATTTTCGAGGTGATGAAGCGGGGTATGCAAGACAAGTGTATAAAACTCGCGATCTGCATATTGTCAGCTGAGTTCAGCCAGGTCAGCAATGCTCTGAGTGCAAAACGTGGGCTATTTTAAAGGAAACCTTTTAAACACAGTTGATACGCGTACACCCAAATTGATGTTCGTGCACCCAAAATTTTTCGTGATTTTGAAAATACTGCCACTTATATTAGGTAACTATCATGATGCCTCCGAAGTTATCTGTTCGTCTTCTTTTTCATTTGAACTTTACACTCTGTTCTACTCCAACTACCTATTGCACGATCTATATTCATCTATTTGCAATAAAGAAACTCATCGAAATATGCTAGAAAAAGAATAAAAGAAGAAGAAGAGAGTATAAAAGAAGAAATAGGAAGCCGATCCAAAGAGGAATTCGAAGATTTTTTGAGATATATCATTGATTTAGTTTAATTTTGTCATTTTTTCCTGGATTCTCATGGGAAAAACTCATTGGGTTTTGCTTCGAGATACAACACAAGCACGTCTCCCCTATGTGGGAGACACTCCTAGTACCTATGTCTCTCTTCTTTAAAGCCCTACCTATGTCTCTCTTCGTGAAAGCCCTAGGCCTCCGTTAGTGGGAGACATGGTCCAGACATTCTCTCACTCGATAGGGGCCATGTCTGGGTCACAATTCTTTTGTTTAACGCTATCTCTTATTTGAGTAACTGATTTTCTTTTTTGATATGCAAACATGGCTCATAGGGCACTAATAGAAGGGTGTAATGTCATCGTTTCATCTAAGAGATGTAATATCGTCTCATAGAAAGGACAATCCTACAAACGACAACAAGGAGAAAACAATGACATTTTGATAGATACAAATGTTGTTGAAGCGGGGGCTTCACGTTATGAGGAGGATATATCAACCTTAGAAACTAAGATTGATATTGAATTGTATGAGAATGAGGGATTCCTTAATATGTGGGGATTACTCCCTAGCTTTGAAAGTCACACGGCTAATAAGATCTAATAATTTTTTATTTTAATAAAATTGTATATTCAATATTAATACTCACTGTTCCAACTAACTATGTAAATATAAATATACAGATAATAAAGTGATAACAACCCACATAAGGTATATTGTTGGCAGATCATGGTTAGTAAAGAAAATGGATGTGAAACTCGATAATTTGGTTGAGACAAACAAGAGTGGGCTGATGTAGTAGGAAAGATTGTTGTATAAAGTTATAGACCATGTGTTGTTGAATGCTTTATCGAATGTTGATAGTCAGACACAAACAACTTTTACATATCATGAGGTGTGATGACTATCACACCTCATGATATCTACGAGACACTTAGTCTTCCAATAGAGGAATAATTTGTTGCTTTGATACAATAGATAATGGCTAGAAGCAAGAAATACATTTTGAGAGGTATCTTGGGATGAACATCGATGAAGTAGTGTTAGAGATTAAGTTCGAAGCCATTAAGTTTGAGGTGCTCCGAACTAATTTTTCAATAATGAGAGTCAATAATGAAAATAAAGTTTGATTATATTTGTTGTATCAACTAGGTTGTATATTATATGAGGATAAGTCTAGATATAAATAATAACGATCATGCATCTATTAACACATGATGTTTGGAGGTTTTGACAGTTATGTTTGGGGTGCAATAATATTAGCTTACATTTACAAACAGCTACAAAAGACATCCTTGATAGAGGCAACACAACTTAGTGAACATATTTCTTTGTTCAAAGTAAAAATTTGTACTATTGTTATTTGCTACAATATCTTTGATATAGCTATTTTTATAAATTAACTATTAAGTTATATGCTCTAATTATAAGCATGAATTTATAATATTCTCAGCCTTCAAAGTTAGCATACTACTAGAAAGACTGGATGGAAAACCATGAGAATACTCATGGATAGGAAATGTCTATCACAAGCAATCTCCTATCCATCGGCTTACCAAGTACCATAAACAATTGAACTTGATGATGACATAATAGGTAATTTATGAAGTTGCAACCATATTTTTTATTACAACCTATGATGTTATACATTCTTATCTTTTATTTTATTTTATACAATATATATTGATTGATAGTCATATAATTTTGTAAAGTATTTAGATTATAATGCATATAAGTTATTGAGATACCACAAATACATTCAATATTTAGATATTGTGGAACTGTATATGCTAGATCATGTATTTTGAAACTTTTGGCTCCTATCAAGGCATTCCAATTGCACCAATAAGTCCCCAATGCAAATTGACCTATAAAGCTCCTTGCATATAAGATACAATACAAGTCATGTGATGCTACTTGGGAGGCAAAATACTCTAATTGTTTTGAGGTTGAGCACTTTGGTTTCCAGTAGTAGTGTATTCTCATGAGTGTGACGAGTTGTGCTAGTACATTCTTAGAATGCATCGGTTTATCTTGAAAAATTTTGTCAGTTAGTTGCATCTAACTCATCCTCCAGTTAAGCAATATGATACATCATTTTTTATACAAGTAAATAAATAATTGCTTATATTAGTGTGGTCTTTAACTTTATTTTAATTTGATTATAATATTTTTTTATAATTACATTCTTATATCAACGTCTTACTGTAGTACATGACACATTAACACTAGTTTTAGTATATTAGAGAGTATGCTACAACCATTGTCAGGTGACCTTGCATTGTTGGAGTTGTTAGACACATACAAACAATGTTGTCAATGAGCATATCAATTGACTCTATATGAGGATGATGGTAATGATGCACGAGCTCGGTGTTGCAGATGATACATAGGTTGGTATGATATATGATATATGATGTTTACATATTGTATTTAGGATGTTCTTTTCTATTATCTATTACATGTATATGTAAGTGACATATATAATGATTTACATTTTGGTTCATCACTCTTTGCCCTCAATATATTATATGTTCATTACATGTATACATAAATGATGTCTGAAATAATGCTTTTATTTAAATAAAAAATAATTATATTTATAAAATATAAATAATATCTAATCATCATCTTCAATGTCATGTACAATCTAATCTTCTATTAATTCCAACTCTCGATGCTTTTATGTCAATATCGTTGCTAAGATAGAAAGATAGGAGGTATCAAAGAACCATAAGCTATGTACATCTATACAAAATAGGAACATAAGAGGAGATAAATCACAAATTGGATAAACTATATGTCTAAATAACATAATCACATATAAAGATATTGTGATTATCACCTAAAAAATATTGTGTAATATGATGATAATATATATATCACACAACCCCTAATAGTAGACTGCTATCGTCTACCACTAGCGACAGAAATGTTATCGACTCTGTCATAAAAAAGAGTACCAATGTTAGATTCTATCGAATAGCGATGATCGAACTCATGTCTTGTATGAACATTAAATAATCACTAAGACAAGGCACATCCTTTATATATGCAATACAATAAATAGTAACATAAATACTACCATCTTCTATGAAAACTCATGAATATATATCACGTCTACGTGTCACTTTCTTTAAGTATTCTCTACTAGCTTCACGCCACCAATCCTCCCTTTGTTCGTAACATGCGCCAATGACTCGATGTCCATAATTTCTATCTCCAATAATATTCACCAAGCATTTATAAAGATACTCATAAAGCATGATATCATCATTTCATATGCCGGTTAAAAGTCTAGTCGCCTCAAAATGTTATTGTGAAAAGAAGATTCATTACAAGAATAAGGGAAGTCAATATTTGAAAGAGGATGATGCCTTAACAAATGAGTAGGTGACTCCCTTTTGAATTGCGAATAGGTGGTTCTAGTAGGGTGATATACTCCAGACTCAATTATTTATCCAACATCTTAATAAATTTGTCTCAATATAGATGGTGCATTAACTTCCTCCAAACAATTTTCATCATATATGTTTATGCATTTTTTTCTACGTGATTGATAATATATGATATGTCCTCATTCATGTTTAGCTTCTTTCAAAATGGATCATTGCTAACAGTTGTATCGATTCACTATAATTAAGAAGAAGACTGATCTCATGAGTACACAATAACCTATGTGAACATTGTGATATGTAGCAGCATGTGGTTGGGTCTAAACCTACTATCTCTGTATGATTGCACTCTTACGATCAAGTTAAGAGTGTGTTACGATACTCATCTCTAAAGGTTTGTTACAATATTTTTTGTCACATCAAATATAATGTTTGGTGGTGGTTTACGATTCTTCAAATAACTTATTCAATTTTGTAATTTGCACTTTATAAATGAATGTATTTATCTCCAAATTGTATCAAAGCTCTTAGTTGAGCTATGAGGAAACCCTTTCAAACTTGCACGTACACTTTCCATCCTAGCAACTATTAATAAACAATCATTACAAGATTAAAAA
>JAYKKT010000050.1:8342500-8462500 GCA_036023115.1 Brasenia schreberi
GAGATATATTTTATCACAAGGACCATGGACTGGTAGAAAAGAAAGATGTTGAATTCTTAGAAGATACAAAGAATGACATCCTTAGAATAATGATGTGTACGTTGATGATCTAGTAGATCTACATCAATCACCATTTAAACCCATAGAAGATATTTCTGAATCAACAGAAATCTTAAGTGGACATAAAAGGCCTACGATAGCACCATCCTACTTAAAGGATTATCATACTTATCTTGCTCTAGAAATGTTTAATTCGGTAAATTTAGCTAAGCTAACTGATAACTTGATTTATCGGCAGGCTATTGTGTCATATGAAAGCTACTGATGACAAAATTGAATCCATTGAGAAAAACCAAGTCTGGAAATTGACTGATTTGCCAAGAGGAAGAAAAGTTATAGGTTGAAAGTGGGTTTTGAAAAAGAAATATAAAGTCGATGAATCAATCGACTAGTTTAAAGCGAGGTTGGTTGCAAAGGGATTCTCGTAAAAGGAGAAGATAGATTATGTTAAGACATATTCCCCTCTTACAAAATTTTCATCCATAAGAATAATCCTCGCAATATCAGCATATTATGATTTAGATTTACATCAATTAGGTATAAAAATTATTTTTTCTAAATGGAGATTTAGATAAAATCATATATATGCATCAACATGAAGGATACATAGTTGAAGGCCAAGAAGATAAAGTATATAAGTTGAAAAAATCCCTATATGACCTTAAATAATCACTAAGTCAATGGTATTTGACTTTTCAAAATGCCATTATTGAACTTGGGTTTGTGGTAAATGAGCTTGACCACTGTGTATATGTTTGAAACAATGAGAGCCAATTTGTCATCTTATCATTATATATAGATAACATATTATTGACTGAGAATGACAATGAGATGATTGTCAAAACTAAGTCATGGTTAAACACAATGTTTGAAAAGAAGGATATGGGAGAAGCATCTAATATCCTGGGTATAAAGATTTCTCGAGATAGAGAATCTAACTTCTATACCTAAGTCAGGAGAAATATATTGATTATATTCTCAAAAAGTTTAAAATGGGTAAATGAAAGTCTACATCTACACCTGTTGCAAAAGGGATAAAACTAAGGAAGGTTGATTGTCCTGGTGAAGGAGACGATAAGACTAACATTTCTGATGCACAAGTTATAGGTAGTTTGATGTATGCTATGTTATGTACAAGACTTTATATCAGATGTTATCAGGTCTTATGAGCAAATATCAAAGTAATACTAGATGGCAGCATTGGATAGTTGTGAAAATGATTCTAAGATATCTTAAAGGAACAAAGGACTTGAAATTATGTTTTCAAGCAAATGAACTAAAAGTGGTAGGATACTCATATGTTGACTTTGCCGAGAGCAAAGATGACAATAAATTATCTCAGGACAAATATTCTTATTTTGAGGTGGAACTATTTCTTGGGCATGCAAGAAAAAGAGTTGTGTAGCATTGCATACACAAGAAGCTGAGTATGTAGCTTGTTGTATGGCTGCAATTAGTATCATTTGGATAAGTCGTTTCATATGTGATTTGAAGTTGGATATAGCCAACGAGCCGATTGTCATTTATTATGACAACGATGCAGCAATTACTTTGATTAAGAGTGGAGTTGATAACTCCAAAAGCAAGCATATAATAGTTAAATACTACTATGTTCATGATATGGTTATGATAAAGGAAATATCCATCTCATATATGCCAACAAATGATATGTTGACGGACCCCTTGACTAAAGGTATAATAGAAGATCTTTTCTCAAAACATGTTACAAACATAGGTTTGACATATGTTTGATTATTATGTAGGTAAGAAACCACACATCAGGTAATGATTGAAATAACAATCATACATGACAACTTGAAAAACCCTACAAAAGTAGGAGGTAAAACCAGTATATCTGGTTACTTGGCTCGAATGGCAAAGTGGGAGATGTAACATAAAAATGACTATTCTTTGTTATAAATCCGAGAAAAAATGTTACATATACAAAACATATATAAGATTAAAAATATACACATTACAAAAGAAGAAAAATGGTTTGTAACGGAAAGCCCAGACGAATAAACTAGGAAGATTAAGTCATGATCACTCTCTATAAATACAAAAGAGAGAAGATGAAAAACAGAGAAATCTTCGCAGAAAGCCATTTGTGGAAAACCGTGAATATATTTCCTCTCATTCTTCTAGTCTTTCCTTTCCTTTTCTCTTCATATCTTTCCAGCACCTTCTGCTAAAAATTCTGGCATTCACACAAGCAACGCCAATCTTGGCATAACATAATGTATCTATAGAACTTTGCACAAGGAGGATTGGTACTTCTTACTTCTTTTCGGTTAAGGGAAAGTCCAAGTTCTCTATGTAGGCATAGTGCGGAGCCAAATTTTGTGGGCAAATGAAGATGTCACAATATCGACGATGTTCCTCTCTTGCATCAACACGCTCAAGTTCATAACAAATCATGTATCCTTCGGTGAACGACCACCCTAACACCCTCTCAAAATTCACATGTCCTGTTTTGCATCTCTTGACCCATGTTTCCTTATTCATCATCATCGTCATTCCAATCTTCAAGACACAAGAAGGCCATTCTGGGTCAAGTATTGGCACCAAGGCTAAGTGCATAAGAAATCACACTTCCAAATTTCTCATTTTGAGCGTCAAATGAATGGATAAGTTGGCATCCATTGTAACTCATAATCCAATACATGATCTCATCAGTTGATGCAGTGCAATGCCCCGTAGGTCGAAAAGGAAACATCACCACCTCCCTCCACTGCTCATCCAACCCTAAGGTCATGACCGATGCCCTAGACACCCTTGAATGTTCAACAGACTTAACACTCTCAACGGCCATAATTTTGTATACTTTGGTCGAAAGACTCTAAGCAAAACCAAAGAAAACATCACCTAGATGTTCTAAACAGTTGATCTCGCCAAGCTTCGCAACTCGTCGAATTGATGGATTGCTAACGTAAATAGAAGTGACCGGAATCAAGTGGTGGTGTATAATAAGACACACTAGAGCCAGCATGCATACTCGATTACTCTGGCCTTCATCAAAGTTAATCCAGTAGACATCTTCATTGTTATTATCTGTTTTGAGTTGCCAAACATCTTAACTCTTGAAGTTTTCATGGAACCCAGGTTGAGTACTTCATTGTCGTACAAGTAGATTACTCTCGTGCTTGATTGGTCTTTGTGCATGTTGATGAAGACAACATATGAGAACTTGCACGATATGTAAGAGAGGATATGTGCCATGATTTCTGGTGAAAGATAAGGATTTTTTTTCTCCTCTTCCTTCATGCTTATTCTTTCTCATTTGATGGACACAAAGGATGCCATTCTTAAGCTTGATCGGCAAAAGTCAATAGAAAAGTTTATATTGTGCTTATAAGGGTTTCAACATCCCTTTTGTGTTGGGTGATTTTTAAAATACTAAAATATATTTGGTGAAGGTTATGGGTATAGTCATGTTGTGACATTAATAGCCACTTAAGTGATAATTGTACTCATTAGTAGTATACGTAGTGGTTGTAACTCATGAGTATTTTTCAGTCATGTTGTGACATTAAGAGACACTTAAGTGATAATTGTGCTCATATAGATACATATTCTCTTGTTGTGAAGTTTGCATTCATAATAATAATTCTGACAATTATAGCTTCTACGATTTGGATTTGCATCAATTATGTAAATATTATATTTTTGAATAGTGACATTAATGCAAATATTTACATAAAATAGCTAGAAGGTTATGTGATTGAATATCACGTTGACATGGTATATAGGTTGAATAAATTTTTATATGGCTTGAAACAATAACCTTATCAATGATATTCAATATTTCAAAATGTCATTGTAAAACTTAGATTTGTGGTTAATGAGCTTGATCATTGCATTTATGTTTGAAATAATAGGAGCCACTTTGTCATCCTACCATTATATATAGATAACATTCTATTAACCGAAAATGACAATGATATGATTGTCAAAATTAGTTATGGCTAATTTCTAAGTTCGAAATGAAGGATTTTTAAGATGCATCCTATGTTATAAATATAAAAATTACTCATAATAGAGCATGTAGATTGTTATGTCTTAGTGAAGAGAGATATGTTAACTATATCATCAAGAAGTTCAGAATGAGTGACTAGCACATTTGTTGCAAAGGGATCAAAGCTTAGTAAAGTTGATTGTCCTGGTAATGGATAAGAAAAACTAAATATTCCTTATGCTTAAGTTGTTTGTAAATTGTTGTATGTTATATTATGTACGAGACCTGATATCAACTTTAATGTTAGTCTTATGAGTAGATATCAAAGTAATCTTGGTTGACAACATCAGATTATCATAAAAAGGATCTTGATATAATCATGACGATCTACTTATACTACTTTTATGTGATTGTTATTAGAAAATGACCTACAAGTCACCATCACCAAAACCTTCGGTCTCAAATAAGGACATTTCATTTGTTCAAACTAATTCCACCTTTCCTTCATTCTTCTTCCTTGTGAAAATGTCAATAAATAAGAAAAGAAAAAGATGTTTTCCTTTATAGTGTCAGTATCACACTAAGGTTGGACTCTCTCTTACTGTCTTTCTTTTTTGTCTGCCATTTTTCCCTCTTGATAGCCGATAATAGCCTAGATTAAAAGTAGTATAAGTAGAGTGAACGAAAAAGCCCTTTGATCATCAGCAAAAAGAAGCAACAAAGAGGAGTAGTTGAAGATGAGCTTCTGCCACTGGAATTTGCCATATCTAATGGACATCTTGCTCTCTATCCCTGTCTCTCATAGTCTATTTCTCTCTCTAAGATTTGATGAAAACCAGAGTTGTCATCATATATATATATATATATATATATATAGTCCAACATAATAGTTTTTTATTATGTTTGAACTATATAAGTTTTTGCAAATATTACCGAACCAAAAATGTTCTATACCAAGTTGATAAGATAATTAAATGAAAAATGGGAGTCTGCACTTAATTTTGTTGGTACTATTCAATTGAACCCAATTCAGTCACTTACTAATTTGATTCAATGAATAAATTTTTCAAAGTTCAACCAACCTAATTTTTATTGGAAACATCGAGTACATGTGGGTCAATAAGTGTAAGGATTATGTGGAAGTGTTTACTTTATCTATCATTGGAAAACATTAACAATTCTATGAAGAATTATATATACGACTGTATATGATGTATGGAATTTGAACCTGAACTTGATTTATGAGTCATTAGTTATATCTCATTCAATGGTCTTCCTTTCTTTCATTTTGCCTAGCCTTCTTTCCATTTTGTATTCTATCTATTTTCATATATACGACATACATATAAAACATATATTTACAAAACTTCATATTATGTACATATATATATGTATACGTATGAGGAGGTAGTCTACACTCAATACTTGATCATACTCAGTGACTCGTTTTACATAATTTCACCTTTTCAATCACTGGTCACCGCCTTTATCGCCTTCTACTACTCCTCTATTACTCAAACCACCTTCTACCGATCAAAATTGTTACCACCAAAACCACCTAAAATAACTTAAATAAAACCACAAAAGCATACATATATAAATATTTATGTGAACTTTTTTTTGCATATGTACTTAATTTGAAAAGCAGCTTTTTGTCTTTTGAGTTTAAATTTCAATCATTTGTCTCTTAAATTAGATAGTTGGGATTATTTGGTTATACTAGTATATAATATTGCTAGCATCTAACATGCTCTCTCTCTCTCTATACATGAGAAAGAGAGCGTGAGTGAAAGTGCATGTATGAATATATGTATATGTGTAAATATATGGAGACACTCTCATTCATTCTAGACAACCTATATAAATCGAGATGATATTATTAGATACATGAATGGTCTATGGATAAAAAAGCAATTGACGGAACAACTTCTATTTTTTATTATAATCCACCTTAGAATCGATCAATCCAAAATAAATTATCTGGTATTAATGGGAGTGTAGCAGCTCCCTCCCTCTCTCTCTCTCACTCACCCCCCCCCCCCCCCCCCCACACACACACACTATATATATATATATATATATATATTGGTTCAATTCTAGTTTGGTTCAATCTTTTAACAGTGCATCAAACAGAACCATTTTTTTCTTTTCCAAAACCAAATCAAGGTTTGGATTGATTTAAGCGGTTTAGTTGGTTCTTTGAACATCCGTAATTCGCACCACCTAAAATAATTCCCGATCATCCATTGTTTCTATCTTCGTGGCAATTCTCAATATTTTTATCTTTTTCGATTGTATTCATCAGGTACTTGCCAAAAAAAGATCCTTACCAACAAAATAAATTTAAGAGCTAGGACAAATTCTTATGAAACTATTTAAAAGTTGATAAGGATAAAAGATAAGCGAAAGATTAGAATCATATTTGTCTTGTAGTTATTAAAACAAATGTAAAATGTTTCCTTCTACTTTTCTCCGGACTAAGATGTCACCTAGCACAACGAGCAATAGCTCACCTCACTAGGTGGTCAACTCACAAGTTAAAGGTCATGAGTTTAACAGCCAGCCATGCGTTTGGCTTCCACCTCCGCCTCCGGTGAGCCACATGCCTCTCCAGCATTTCTTTCCCCAAAAGAACATGACCGAAGGCTCAAACCTGCTCTTAGTCCTTCACCATGTTACATATTTAAGTTGCATTGCTTGTGGCCGGATCCAGGCTTGCTTTAGATCGGAGCAGCTTTTGACGAAATCACTCTACAAACTCAACCTGATTTGGCTTAGAGCATTGACTTAACCTTACTTGTACTCAGTGTGCACTCAACTTGTCCTACACAACTGAACACATGCCCAATTCAGATTAGTGGTGGATCTACATTGAGTCGATGGGACATTTGCTTCACCCAAAATTTCAAAAATCAACTTAAAGTCTATAGCCCATTGTAGGATTCATCGCCTATAATACATAGTTTGCTCCATCATGACTATTTCCCCCACTCCAAAAAGGTTTTATATCCACCACTAAGTTCATAAGCATTCAAAAACAAGGTCCAAAGAGTTTAGTCAATGCATAGCTTTTGTTTTCATAGACTTAGGCCTCGTAATCAAACAACCTCCAATTCCAGATAAAGGACCTTGGAAACTCATTTATAACTTAAACAATCAAGAATCACACTCTTCAACTGAAAATTAAATTGAGGAGCAAGATTATGTTTAGCTCATCTAGCTAGCAGCATCTTCAACTATGTATATGGCCGACAAATTCATCCATGAGCTGTAATTTTTTCTTTAAAATGATCCATGGGCTATAACTTTTTTGTATTTAATTCTCAAATTCCGGATGGAGTGGATGCCCCCACCTGGACTCAATGCGCCGAAAATTTCTGTCCGAGGGCCCAGGTGTCCTGATCTCTTGCACATCCTAAGCATTAACCTAGTTCGCTTGAGCCGAGGGACCCATATGTATAATTGTTCAACTCAAACTGGGTCTACGTGATCGGCATTAGTAAATTACTAGATAATGCAGTTTGTGCCTTTTGATCTCAGTACTTAGCATCTGTAAGAAGATCATTTTACCGGTTGTGTATGGGAGTTTCTTGGAACTCCATTGCTGCAATCCCTGCTCACAGTAAGTCTCCATTTGCTCTTTCAAAGATTGGATATCTGCCCACTTGAAATATCTGGCAGTAGCAATTGCTTCTTCTATGGCATGAATGTTGAAGGGGTGCCTTGAAATCGCCATATCGGCATCCGCAGAAATAAGCAAAGAGTCCAGCAACAGTAAGGGATCTACTCTCAATTGCAGCTTTGCGTCCACCCATATGCTATATATGGAATTAGGGAAAAGCCTGTGAAGAAGCTGCTTGGGTATCTCCCCGTTCAAAGCTGGGTTAGTGTAAGGAAGTTCTAAAACCCTCACTATTCTCCAAATACCAATCCTATTCTCTCCTGCTCTATTGAGAGTGATTTTGTGATCATGAAGACCTTTCACTGTTCGGTCGTCAACGAACAAGAAGAAGCATGTTATCTGAAAGGTTTTCGAGCTCAACCCCCTTGGCTGTCGAATCTTGTCGTAGTTGCCGATAACCACGGAAGCAACCACTACTCCTTTGCAATCCTCCATTAACAATTTATCTGAATCCATGACAAGAAAAAAAGAAGCATTGAGTCCACCTATTTAGTCGTTAACTGATAATCATATTGGTGAATACTTAAAAAATAAACTGAGGAAGGTCTGAAAAGCGTTCGAAAGAGCTGAAGAAACATGATCTTACCTTTTGGAATGAAAGTCATTTCTAAATTTCATAACAAAATGATAGCGATCACCAAAACAAACATGAACGTGGACAATTGCTTGTTTTGGCAAGAGATATGCATGCAGGTTACGCCAGCACAGTAGGTATACCGCATTGCAACAATCCACACTGCCTTTTTTGATGCCAGGTTTCTCTTAATCCAAATTTATCTCCAGGCATATTAAGTGAAATTGTTAAACCTCTGTTCGAGGTCTGGAGATTATTTAATATAAAACCAAATTAAGGACCTTTTGCTATTCCGAGATTTGTCAAATATGATAGAGATTTGAAGCCATTACTAAATTCCTAAAACATTATTCAGGTGAGATGAATGTGTGAAAATGGCATGAATTTTGCAACACCAACCTTCATTTGTTAGAGTTGAAATGGCAGAGTTGGGGTGAAGCATCCTATTTTTGACTTGTTTCTGTCCCGTGATCGAATGCGAAAGGGACTCGTGGGATATAATGCAAGCGTAAGTAAAGATATATAGAGCCGGAGTGAACTCCATGCTAATATGAAGTGTATTGATGCAAGTTAAGCCTCGCGATCGCTAAAATGAATCCTCAATCGTTAATATTTATGAAAACGTACACATCGCTCAACTGGTTGATGGAGCCAACAATTTCCATAGGATGGACTGACCAGCAATCAACACTGTCTCCTGATAACAAATTTTATGGCATCTTTTCTTCCATACTTTAAGTATCTGGGTTCCAACCTCTTCAGGTTGGTTCCAATCAGAACCGAACTGGGTCAGAAACCAGTGAAACCAGAATCAGGAAACACCCAATTTGGTTCAAGTTTCACTTCATGAAACCAAAACCAACCCATAACTGGAACTGGAGGTTCAAAACTTATTTACAACCAATACTATTTCTTTCACATGCAAACTAAGAAAAAGGCTAATAATGAACGTAAAAAATAAGTCATATATAATAAAGGAAAAGGGAAATATATGATGGTGTTGCCAATGACACTAGAAACTTGCATGAATCTAGATTTTGAATGGCGAATTTCACTCTATTGATGTACTTTGAGCAGACTGATCTTTATATTAATGCTGTATGTCTGTACTTGGAAATGCATCTTTATATTAATACAAGCGGAGTGATCTTTAAGTTATTTTGGAAGGAATAGCATTATGAGAAAACGCTTTACTTTTTTTTCTCTTAAAAATAGTATATGTAATTTTATTCATTAAATAATAAAATAGAATATCATCTTACATAGTGCGATATGGTAGACGTAGTGTATCACAACGTATACGATACAGGACGCCATACAAATTCTACAGTACTTGCAACGCTGGTGCAGCCTTTAGACCCAGGGGTACCATTGTAGTTTTTTCTAATTAAGGGGACGTTTCATCAACACGTCTCAGATACCTATCTGTGCTCCCTCATTCGTCTTCTCTCTCGCTCGCTCACTCGCTCATTCGCCTGCCTTCTTTTCTTTTTCTTTCGGTCGCCGGAGAGTCGCCATGGGAGACAGCCAGTACTCGTTTTCCCTCACTACGTTTAGGTTAGTCCGGATCAAAATCCCGCAAATAGAAAATACATTTCCTTATTCATACTCGGTTACCGCTTTTGTTCTTTGATTTCGTTTTTCTTTGTATGTGTAGTCCATCGGGTAAGCTAGTTCAAATCGAGCACGCTTTGACGGCCGTCGGTTCGGGCCAGACCTCTCTCGGGATCAAAGGTTCGAATAACCTTCCTCCTTTTGTCTTTGTTTTCCTTGCAGATTGTCAATTCAATTTTTAGGATTTCTTTCTACCGTTCGGTGTTCCCTAGCGTGGTAATGCTACGCCAAGTAACTTGATCTTGGTTCCGTTCACGATTGATGTGAATGATTAATTCGATCGATGTGAAGCAAAGGGACCCAACAGGGACTGCTTGTATTGATCCATGCAAGTTTGTTAGGTCAGTGCGTTAGATCGCTTCGACACTTTCGTTTATGTTGTTGTAATATAAATTTGAATTTCTTTACCAACCTTTTATTCCGAAGGTAGATAGACTGATTCATAAGTTGATTAAGGAGTACAACTAAGAAAAACAGCCAAAACTCATGTGCCGAACGCAGTTTTGTAATACGGAATTTGGGTTTTCTCTTTTTCTTGATTAGAACTGAAGATCATTTTTTCTATGTTGCTTACGTACTGGGGCTAGGAATAGCAGTCACAGAATTCATATGCGAATACTATTGCAGAAAAGGGTATTTGAGCTGTCTGTTTTTTTTTATTAGCCGGTAAATGATGCCGATTTGACATAGATTCATATTGAGTATACGAGAATTCAATCAAGGGAGTTACATGGGGCTTAAACAATGGATAACGAGAAAGGAACTTAGGATGGCCCTCAATGTTGTTTGTGTTAACAACTGATGGTTAACGTCACTTGGAAGAAGAATGAGTCAAGTCGGACTGAAGTACATTTCATGATCTTTTGCACTTTTTAGCTATTTGAGCTTTTTCTTGCTTGATGAAGCTTATGAAATGCAGGAAACTGAATGTCAATTACAGTCTGGTTCATATCCTCGTAGTGAACTACTCTCGCAATACTTCTTCAGTATGAACCTTTACCTGCAATGTTCTCCAAGTCTGCAAAGTTGCAAACCATTCCAAATGTCACAACATAGCCTTGAAGAGGTGAGCACAGTCAAAAGCTCCGTTAGATGCACAAGCATGTCTGGATAAACTCTGTTGTTAACACCATCAGATGCTTTAAGGAAATCATCAAGTTTCAATATGCTATTAGGTGTCAAGATAATGCATACAACTTTGACATAGAAGTCTATGATGAATGCTGATATGCCCACTAGGCCACACTAGTTCACATTAAGCTTCAAATGAAAATTTGTCAAAGAGATCTTATAAGGCTGTATACCATCTAAGAAATTTGCCCTTAAATTGGCAGTACTTTGTAATGATAAAGGACACAAGTAACAAAAAAGAAACTATTCAAGAGCAGGTAAAAGGGTCCAAAAAGGGATGATTTAGAAGGGAATAAACCCAATATATGTAGAGCAAGAGGGAGAGCTACAGGGAATGTAATAAGGGTGAACCCCAACAAACTAGCTAAAGCGACTAACTATGTGGCAGCAAAACAAAAAAGAATGCAATAACAGAATTACAAAAAGCATTTAAGGCAAAAGTACAAAATACTCTTTACACCCAATTGCATAAGTGCCCTTTATACGATTAACAACAACAACAATAACAACAACTAAGCCTTTTCCCATACTAGACGGGGTCGGCTACGTGGATTCTTTGTTTCCACAGATCCCTATCGTGTGCCATGTTAGCAGTTAACTCCCAATAAGCTAGATCATTCTTTATTGTTTCTTTCCAACACTTTTGTGGTCGTCCTCTACCTCTTTTAATACTTTCCAAAATTAGTTTTTCTAACCTTCTTACAGGTTCTTCTTTTGATCTTCTTTCTATATGTCCAAACCATCTTAAACGATGTTCTCTCATTTTATCCTCTATTGGTGCCACTCATAATTTGTTTCTAATAACCTCATTATGTATATGGTCTTTTCTTGTATGACCACTCATCCATCTCAACATCTTCATTTTTGTCACAGACATCTTTTGTACATGTTGATGATTAACTGCCCACTATAATATTTACCTTTTAACTTTAATGGTATCTTCTTATCACAAAGAATACCTGATGCTCCTCTCCATTTTAACCAACCATCATTAATTCTATGTGTAACATCTCCATCAATTCTTCCATCACTCTGAAAAATTGACCTTAGGTATTTAAAACTTTCCTTTTGGGAATGCAATGTGTGCCAATTTTAATTTCCATGTCCTCTGAAGTAACCAAATGATCAAACTTACATTCCATATATTCTTTCTTTGTTCTACTAAGTCGGAGGCCTTTGCTTTCTAATGTTTCTCTCCATAGTTCCAATTTTCTATTAACTTTTTCCTTAGACTCCTCCACTAATACAATGTCATCTGCAAATAACATACACCAAGGTACTTCATCTTGAATATGTTTTGTTAACTCATCCATCACCATTATAAATAAGTATGGACTTAAAGTTGATCCTTGATGTAACCCAATATTAACTTCAAAGAAGTTTGTCGTTCCTTCATGAGTCCTCGCACATGTTTTTGCACCATCATACATGTCTCTTATAAGGTTAATATATGTCAATGGGATACCTCTTTTTTTCAAAGTTCTCCAAAGAACCTTCCTCGGTACCCTATCATAAGCTTTTTCTAGATCAATAAATATCATGTGAAGGTCTTTGTTTTTTGCTCTAAAATGTTCCATAAGACGTCTCAAAAGGTGAATTGCTTCAATAGTAGATCTGCCTAGCATGAATCCAAATTTGTTCTTTGTTGTACTTGATACTTGTCTTAACCTACGTTCGATAATTCTTTCCCATAATTTCATAGTATGACTCATTAACTTGATACCTCGATAATTCGCACAATTTTGAATGTCTCTCTTGTTCTTATATATGGGTATAAGTGTACTGGCTCTCCATTCCTCGGGCATCTTTTGGTTTTTTCATATTTCATTAAATAGTCTTGTGAGCCAAGTGATTCCTATTTCTCCTAGTATTTTCCAAACTTCTATAGGAATATTATCTGGTCCTATGATTTACCACCCTTCATATGTTTAAGAGCCTCTTTGACTTCATTCTTTTGAATACGTCGGTAGAAATTGTGGTTTATATACTTTTCTGAGTTAGCTAAATCTCCTAAACTAATACTAACATCTTTATTTTCATTAAAAAGATTATAAAAATAGTTTTTCCATCTATTTCTTATATCATCGTTTGCCACTAAAAGTTTTTCATCCTCGTCTTTTATGCATCTAACATAATTAAGATCTTTAGTTTTCTTATCTCTAGCCCTAGCTATCCTAAAAATATCTCTTTCACCCTCTTTTGAGTTGAGTTTTTTATATAAGTCCTCCCAAATCTTAGCTTTTGCGTCACTAACGGCCTTTTTCGCTTCCTTCTTTGCTTTCTTATAAGCTTCTAAAGTTTCATTAGTTTTCTTGGCATAATGTAATTTGTAACATGCCCTCTTTGCCTTGATTTTATTTTGCACTACTTCACTCTACCACCAAGCTTCTTTTTGTGCCGGTACACCTCCCTTAAATACCCCTAACACATCTTTCGCCACTTTCCTAATATGTATAGCCATATTGTTCCACATATCACAGGGTGTGCCAACATAATTCCAAACATCTCCTTGAAGGACTTTATGTTTAAATATATCTTCTTTCTCGCTTTTGAGGTTCCACCATTTAGTCCGAATAGCTCGATGCACTCTTTTCTTCTTTGTCCATTTTTTTATTTGTAAATCCATAACTAAAAGTCGATGTTGGGTGGTTAAGCTTTCTCCTGGAATTACCTTACAATCTTTACAACACGCTCTATCTTTTTTTCTACAAATAAAGTAATCAATTTTTGTTTGTGATAAGCCACTCTTATAAGTAATTAAATGTTCATCTCATTTTTTGAAGATTGTATTGACTATAAAGAGATCAAATGCCATAGCAAAATTTAAAATCTCCCTACCTTCCTCGTTTACATCCCCAAAACCAAAGTTTCTGTGAATCCCTTGATATCCTAATGCCTCTTTACTGACATGTCCATTTAAATCTCCTCCTAAACAAATCATCTCCCTTTGTGGAATCTTTTGAAACACCTTATCTAACTCTTCCCAAAAAACTGTCTTTATACTATCTTCTAGTCTTACTTGGGGTGCGTAAGCACAAACTATATTCAAAACCTCTGCTCCTAACACTAATTTCAATTACGAGATTACCTCTTTAACATAATGAACTTGAGCAGGAATACTAGCATTCCCCTCTACTATTACTTGATTTAATTCTTTGGGAGCTTGAGAATCACGAGAAAAGGAGGGAAGGAGTCATGATGTACGATCTTAGACCATGGGCTCCTATCAATCTCTTGAAATTTCATGACTTAGGCTTACGGGTGTCCATGGTGAGGTCTGAAAATTTCATCTTGTATAGATATAGATGCATCGGTATTCAAATCTAATATTTGCATTCACTCTAGCTCAATATGTTACACACCCATATATTTGCTTCCACACACTTCTGTGGAATTATTGATTCTTGTTATGGAAAGTAGTGAAGAAAACACAGATGCATATTGTATTCCCACTAAAGGATTCTGTTATAAAAGGTCTTGCACTCCCTCTTGGAGATCAAGACGAGTTTATGTTTATGCATATTTTAAATTTCTGTATTTATAGTTTATGTTTTATTTAGTTTGGACCCCAATGGACCAGAATCTGATCCATTGAGAATCGGGTAGGATTAGTTTTACTAATTATGGGTGTTTTCATCTTTTAAGTTAGAACTTTGTTAGTATAAAACCCTAAGTATGATTATTAGGGATGTTATGTTGAATAAAAGAGAGAGGGAGGCTGCGACCTCCAAGAGGAGGCTGTGACTGCCAAGAGGAGGCATCGTCCCCCACTTCTGAATGTTTTCTTCCATGTATGTGTTGATGATTACTTCATAAAAACTCCACATGGTATCAGAGCCTTTATGATGAAGATCGTGGCCCTTAAGACTCGCTAGATGGGGAAGAGACTCTCTGTGGAAGGAGATCTACAGCAAATGGTGTGACTGTGCAGTAATTTCCGTCTGCAGTAGTGGGCATATTTGATGCAGTGCTGGATCACGTGAATGCCTAAAAGGTGATATACGTAAAAATCGTGAAGTCTGATGATGGGCAGGAGCAGGATGGTAAGAACTTCTATTTGCAACTGAACAGTGATGGGTCACAATTTGTCCTCTTTATTTCAGTACCCTATAGATTTAAACTATAGTAGTTGGGACATGATTTGTGTAGCATGAAGCCTTGTTCATTTGGAAGAAAGTAGCAAACAGATTGGGATTTGTTCTGCCCTACATTTGGTACAGATTAGTTACAGCCAATTCTATCAAGAGTGGTTGTCTTCCATAGTAAAGAAGAGGAAGATAGAATCTACCTTAAGGAAAGGGAAATACCTGATTGTAATGAAAAAGAATAAGATGGGAGATGGTTGTGAAAGTAATTCCTCATAAAAGAGCGAGGTATTTCAAATCACAAACCTAAAGCTAGATGGCAAGAACTATCTTCAATGGGCCAAATCTATTGAATTGGTTGTAATGACAAGGAGGTGATGGGATTACTTAACTAGAGATATCCCCTCACCTCCCATAATAGATCCACTCTATTCCCGATGGCGTAGGGAAAATGCATTGGTCAGTGCATGGCTTATACAATCAATGATACCATCAATTGGTAGTACATTCATGTTTCTAGAGCCAGCAAAGGAAATTTGGCTAGCAATTCAAGATGCCTACGATCAAAGGAAGAATATAGCTAAAAAATATGATATTATTTAGAAGATTCAGAAGTGTAGACAAGGAGGGAGATCAGGTAGGGAATATTAGAGGTTTATGGGAAGAACTATATGTCTACTCTAAGACAAAATGCCAAAGTTGTATGTAAGAATGCAATGAAGAGTTTGAGGAAAGGAAAATATTTGATCTATTGTGGGACATCTTTTCTGAATATGAGGCTGTGAAAAATAATATTTTGAGTAGAGAAGAGCTTCCTACTTTGAGCACAATGTACTCTCTCTTACTTTGGGAAGAAGATCGAAAACATCTAGAAAAAGAGACCAAAATTAATTCAGACACCTCTACATTTGTGTGAAGAAACACTTATAATTCTTTCTTCTCTTGTGGAAGAGGAGGATATGGGCGTAGTAGATGTAAGACTTTTCTTACTGTGAAAAATCATAATATACTAAGGAGTCATGTTGGGAATTAATTGGCAGACCCACTTACTACCAAAATAGGCCTAATAAAGCCTACTTTAGTAGTGACCAAAGTGACAAACAAAATACAAAAAGCTGTGCAACTTCGTTGGCTGACATGAAGAAAGAGATTGAGATAGTTAAGGCTCGCCTGATTGACTCACAAACTCCTTCCACTTCATCTAATGTTGATTCTCAAGCTACAATAACATACCCATTCTCTTTTATGGCCAAGGGCAATGTATTTATTTCTCATTCCAGGATATGGGTTATTGATTCAGGAGCCACATATCACATGATTAATAGGCGAGAGTTCTTTGATGATTATGAGTTGACTCAAGGAAAAATTAATATTAGGTTGGTTGATGGCTCACATACACCAATTATTGGAAAAGGAGGTATCACTACATCTTTTGGCATATTAAAGAATGTCTTGCATGTTTTAAATATTTCAGTCAATTTATTATCAGTCTTCGTAATGACACAAGATTTAAAATATCGTAAGATTTAAAATATCGTTTAATCTTTTACTCTACTGGATGTTTCTTTGAAGAACTGAGGACGGGAACGATCTTTAGTCAGTGTAGTATGCGGAAAGGTCTCTATTTCTACGAGAAAGACAAAGGAGTAGCAATGCAGTCAACAATAATTACAGAAAAGCAGAAGGAGAAGTTACCTTTATGGCACCAGAGACTAGGACATTTACCTTTATTTAAAATTATAATGTTATTGCCTGAATTTGCTCATTGTAATGATTTAAATTTTAAGTGTGAAACCTGCCAGAAGGCAAAACATCATCATGTTTTATTTCTTTTGAATAAAGAAAAATCCTCTTAACCTTTTGGTCCCTTCTTTACTACTTCGTTACATGGCCACAAGTACTTTATTTCATTAATTGATGACCATGATATATCTTATGAAAATTAAGGAAGAAGTGAAAGATATTCTTCCTATATATTGTCAGTTTGTACACGCTCAATTTCAACACGCTATTAACATTGTTCAGAGCGATAATGGAGGTGAATTTATGTCTTAATCAATTCATTCTATAAATATTTGTCAATGAACGAAGGTTGATATTGCACGAATCAAATCCACCAAGTCGCCAAGAGTCAAGTGGCATTCAAGCATGAATGTCGATCTTCAAGAATAACCAACAAGAGAGCGGAAGCGCATACAAACAAGTCAAAAAGCGGTGCAAGACTGCATACTTTTATTGAAGATTGAATGGCCTATTTATAGGCATTACATACATGAGAAAAATGGAGCAAAAGGGAGAGAATGAGGGACTAGTGCTGGCCAGGCCAACATGGCCCTGGCCTTGGTCCTTCTGTCAAACAAGGGTTGCACGGGCCCTAATGGCCCGTGCCCCTATTACATTAACACCCCCCCCCCTCAAACTTTACGGGAAATACACTGAAAGTTTGTCTAGCAGAAACTGAAACCGAGCTGAAAGAGATTTGGTGAAGAAGTTTGCTAGTTACATTTCGGATGTGACATAACAAAGCGAAATCTTCTTATTCAGACACTCTTCACGAACAAAGTGGCAATCCATCTCGATATGCTTCGTCCTAATGTACATTGCGCTTTTATTGTCACAATACATGATGGCAGGATGTGGTACAGTGACTCCCAAGTTTGCTAAAATAGTTGTGCTCCAAGAGATCTTCATCGCAGTTATAGCCATGGCTTGATATTCTACTTTCGTAGAGGAGAGGGACACCTTCTGTTGTTTTTTGCACTTCCAGGAAATAAGAGATTCACCTAAAAACACACAAAAATCAGTCGTAGAATGTCTATCGTTGACATCTCCACCCCAATCAACATCCGCATATACAGATAAATAAAAAGATGAGATAGAAGTTAAGATGACCTCCTTGTGGACAATGTTTCAAATATATCGAATAATGCGTAAGACAACACTCATATGAACAGAAGTGGGTGCCTGTTGAAATTGACTTGTTGTGTGTACTGCATGAGAAATATTTGGTCTAGTAATGGTGAGATACGTAAGTGCACCTATGAGTTGTAGATAAGGGGTGGGGTCATCTAATTTCTCACCATCAGTGGAGCGTAGTTTGGTAATGCATTCTTGACATCAAGTTGGATGAAGATGCCAACCATTAGTAGCGGCCAAGGAAATAAATAAGCGTATTTGATGCGAGCTTAGCAATAGGGGAGAAGGTCTGCAGTAATCGATACCATAGACTTGGGCATATCCTCAGCAACCAACCATGCCTTTAATCGAGCAACGGAACCATTCGGATTCATTTTGACAACAAACACCCATTTACAACCAATTGCTTTCTTTCCGAGAGGCAAAGGAAATTGGGTCCCATGTGTGGTTATGATCAGGGCGCTCATCTCCTCTTCCATGGCAGCACGCCAACCAGGGATAAGAGCACACTTCAGCAACAATTTTAGGTATACCAACACTATCTAACGAGGCAACAAAGGATCTAGAAGAAGGAGACAAGGCATTATCTTGGACAAAGGAAAAGATGCAGGTAAGTACAAGGCCGTTTACCTTTCCAAATGGCACTTTGGAAGATCTGACGAAGTAGGTCAAGGCCGGATCTTGAGCCGAAGAAGTCATAGGCGGAGGCTATTTGAAAGTCAGGTGCGGTTGAATCAACCCAAGGTAGAAGGTTCGCGGTCGCCTAGTATACACCTTGTGTGATTGGTGGCCTAGCACGCACACGTATGAGGTGTCGAAGTAACAATATAAACAAGAAAATCATCATCGAATCAATGACAAGGAACAAAATATGGAATGGATGGAGATGTAGAAAGACCAATATGAAAGAAAGGGGTGGACTCAAAGAAAGTAACATCAACAGAGACCAAATACCCTCCGAGATCAGGAAAAAACCTTATCCCTTTGGGATCGAGAATAGCCTAGAAATATACATTTCAAGGATTTTGGATCAAGTATAGAGATTTAAGAGCCGAATATCTGTACAAAACAAGTGCAGCCAAATATGTGGGGGGTAAAGGAAACAAAGTACAAAAGGGGAATAAGGTTGAGTAAGGGATCTTACCATTCAAAACAACAGAGGGCATACGATTAATTAAATGACATGCCGTAGCAACAACATCTTGCCGAACACCGTCGTAAGGGACTTTCATATGGAACAAAAGTGTTCTTGTTGTCTCTAAGAGATGTCAATTTTTTCTTTTTGCAACCCCATTTTGTTGAGGGGAACTCAAAATTTGGCATAACAAGATAGTCCATTTTGTATAGTCCACTTTCTCTATGGCCTTACCAATCACCTTCTTCGATAGGTGATCCTGCACCACACAATGTTTGGATGAGAAAGTGACTATACAGTTATTATCACATATTTGTGCAACCGAAAGCAAGTTCAAATTAAGTTTGAGTATTAGCTTCACATTTTGAATTTTAAAGTTTTCTTTTTCAAAATTTTCAATCTTTTTGATTTGGAGTTTTGTTCTATCGGCCGTAAACACATGTTTTCCAATAGTCTTACAAGAATCAATCAAAGCATCCTCATTATGTGTCATATGAAAAGATGCACTGGAATCCAAAAACCATGACATACCTTGAGAAATAGATAGAGCATTCTTGGAGATGCTTGCCTTTTCTTTAAAAATCTCTTCTATGTAAGCTTTGATGTTGTTGGGCAAGACACATCTTTCTTCCACTGCTCCCACGTTTTCACCCCTTTTTCGAAGTAGAGGAAGTGGTTTTAATGTGTCCACTTTCCTTACAATAATGACAAATAGTATCCTTGTTGGGCCATGGTCCCATGGGCTTCTTGGTCGTGCATTCATTGTTCTTGGCATGTGGAGGCTTGTAAGTCTTCAAGTTTGCTCTGTGTCTTGATGCGGCAAGCACGACTTCTTTGGTCACATGCATATTCTTTAATCTTGTTTCCTCCATAACAAGATCGGCTAAAAAGGTATCCCCTCTAGGTCTAGGCTTTTGTATGTATAAGGTTTGATCTAATGTTTTCAAATTCGTCTCTTAAACCATTGATTGTCCAAAAATTCTTAAAATTCATCTAATTTGTGAAGTTTTCCAAATTTGTCAAAACTTCTTAATTGAGTACATAGTTCCGAAAATTCATTATGGTAGTCCCTAATGCTTAGATTCCCTTGTTTGAGTATAATCATTCTTTTCATTAGATCGATTTGAAAAACAAAATCATCTTGAGAATGAAGCTTTTTCAAATATTCTCAAGTTTCGAACGCGTTTTCAAAAGCACTAATCCTATTCCTAAGTTTTTCATCCACATTTTGACAAATAATTCATGTGAGTTTTGCATTCATCTTTTCTCATAATTTTAAATCTAGCTTGTATTTTTCATGTGCTTTAATGATTTCATCATCTTCCAAGCCATCAATGTTCAAAATTGGTTCCTTTATGGTTCCATCAATGTAATCCCAAAAATCTTTTGATAAAAAATATTTTTCATTGTCCTAGCCAAACTTTGATAACACTTAAGGTCTAGAATACATCTAAACGACTCATTCTTATCTTATATTTTTGTGCAAAAATGAAGTTTTTGGACTAACCTCAAATTTGATGTAATTCTTTAATTTTTGCACTTTCGGCATGCTTTTTAATGCACTCGATTTCTTCAATCCGAAGCTCTGATACCATGTGAATATTTGTCAATGAACGAAGGTTGATATTACACGAATCAAATCTACCAAGTTGCCAAGAGTCAAGTAGCATTCAAGCATGAATGTCGATCTTCAAGAATAACCAACAAGAGAGCTTAAACACATACAAACAAGTCAAAAAGCAGTGCAAGACTTCATACTTTTATTGAAGATTGAATGGCCTATTTATAGACATTACGTACGTGAGAAAAATGGCGCAAAAGGGAGAGAATAAGGGACTAGTGCTGGCCCTGGCCTTGGTCCTTCTATGAAACATGGCCCGTGCCCCTATTACATTAACACATTCATATTTCTTAGATCGTGGTATTATACATCAAACCTCATGTTCCTATTCTCCATAACAAAATGGTGTTTGAAAGGAAAAATAGGCATATCCTAGAGGTGGCTAGAATCCTTTTGCTTGGTTATGATGTTTCAAAATTTTATTGGAGTGAACAAGTCTTAACAGTTGTTTATCTTATAAACCATATGTCAAGTAAGTTTTCAACAGTAATACTCTCTTTCATTCTCTAATGTCCTCGAATCAGTTAAAGTGTTTAGATGTACTTGCTTTGTTTATATATATATATATATATATATATATATATATATATATATATATATATATATATATATATATATATATATATATATATATATATATATATATATATATATATATATATATTGTGGTGTGAGAGATAAATTAGATGTTAGAGCTATCAAATGCATTTTTTTTAGTATTCAGCTACTTAGAAGGGGTATAAATGTTATGATGCTATGAAAATGTCATATGTTACAATAGATGTTACTTTTCATGAAGATACACTATTCTATAGCAAGCAGGAAGTGCAATCATCATATGTTTTATCTTACCAATTGAAGAAAAGTGTTGAAGCATTCAAACAGATAAAAGAAATATCAAGAGACGGCAACTTCACCTGTTTTATTTGTTATTTATCTTCTGTATTATGTTCTGCTTTATTTTGTTTTTAAAGTTAGTTTTAAATAAGCCTCATTAATGATATTCAAGTAAATTAGGCTATCTTGTAAAGCTGATATTCAAGAGCGTGAAACCCTATCAAACAATTATAATTTTCAGCGAGAAAGAAAGTGAACAGGAGCGGCGACTGCACAGAGACAACCCGCTACTTTGCCATCTTATCAGCTAAGTTGAATCTCATGTTTATGTATATCTGATTATTCTTCTGTTTGCACATGGTATCAGAGCATTACATGCGCATTAGAAGTATAAACTGTATTAAAGAAAGCTGCTGTTAAATTGAATCAGCCCGTCGTTGGATGGATAGGGCAGAATTTGGCATATAAAGTCACTGTAGAATTGAATCGGCCCGTCGTTGAATGGACAAGACAGAATTTGGCATATAACAGGTCAAATATTATTTTCGTTGAAGTGAATCACGAATCGGGCATATAAAAGGCCAAATATAACAGGCCAAGTATTTGGTTCCTCTGGTTTGGCAAGACAGAATCTGGCACATAATAGGCCAAATATTTGTCTCATCTTCATCAAAAAATCAGTCACATAGAATTTACTGCGTATTAAGGTACAAACTGTATTTGGTGTATGTTAAACTGATCTGAACACAAACTGTTAGATCGACAAAACATATTGTATGAGGAACATATATTAAAGGATCAACAAGGCAAGTTATGCATTTTTTTGTGTGTTTTGTCCAAATAGTAGTTGCATATCATATCGTGTGACATCAACTGCTGACTGTATCTTAGCTATATTGAAGTGAAGCAATAATCAGTACACTAGCAGTTGGAATTGCATAATATTTCCTGTAAGAGGCAAATACATTTATATTAATTCACATACTCAAGGGAGGAACAACAATCAGCTATAGGTGGTAACGAACAGAATCTACAGCCATTCCAAATCACAAATATTCGTTTGAAAGGAAGAAATTACAGAGAATGGGCGAGATCAATTGAGTTAGTCCTACGTGCACGTGGGAAACTATCAGTGATTAAACCAAGTTAGTCTCAACCAGATGAAGATAATGCAGATTTTAAGAGATGGTCCAAAGATGATGCCTTATTAAGCTCATGGCTCTTTAAATCAATGAATCAGTCTATTAGTAAAACGTTTATGTATTTAGAATCAGCTGCATAGATTTGGACCGTGGTTGAAGAAGCATTTTCAAGACAAAGCAATATTGCCAAAGAATATAAGATTATTGAGAAAATAAGGAGATGTCGTTAAGGTACTAGATCAGTTAGTGAGTGTTACAGAGAATTACGAGAATTATGGAATGAACAGAGATACTTTGTAGAAAACAAATGCAAGTCACTGTATAAAAGAAAGAACAACAGAAAGTGACATTCGAAAAGTATTTGATTTACTCTGGTAAATCTCACCAAAATATTACTCGATCAAGTTGAATATTCTCTGCAAAGAAGATCTGCCATCACTGGAAACATTATATTCACTCTTATTGAGAGAGGAAGATCGGAAAAACCTAGAGAAAGGAGAACATACTCAAACTGAAAAATCTACATTTGCGGGTAGAGGTAATATGAATTACCAGAGAGGTAGAGATTTAGTCAGACACCGTGGAAGAGGAAGATTTCAAAATTATGAAGATAAAAACAAGCTTCAATGTACTCATTATGGGAAAAGAAGACACAAGAGAACATTGCTAGAAAATTATTAGGAAACCTACAGAGTACAAAAACTATGGCAGTCATGTGGTTGCTACATCTGAAAAAGAAAAAGCAGAACCAAATCCTATAGATGAAATGACTGAATTGAAAGAAACTTGCAGAAATAGAAAATTGACTTCGTGATCAACCTTCGACTTCATCACCAAAGATTGAAATAAGCCAACCTACTTCCTATAGTATCAGTGGTAACTTCTCTGGAAAAAATTTATATATTCAAATTATTGGGTGATTGACTCAGGGGTTATAGACCATATGGTAGGAGATAAATCTAACTTTAAAGAATATAAAGTTACTCCTATACCTCAATATGTAAAGATGGCAAATGGTTCCTTAATTCCAATGAAAGGAACATGAGAAATTGAAGGGAAGAATTTTAATTAAATACTTTGTTACTTTCATTGATGAATTTTCAAGATGTACTTGGTATTCTTAATGAAAGAACGTTTGAAATATTTTCTATTTTTACCTCCTTTTATACATGAAGGTTGAAACCCAATTTGGTAACAAAATTAAAGTTCTTGCGTAAGTGACAATGCAAGAGAATATTTTTCTAGTGCTTTCTCTTTTTCTAACTTCAAAAGGGATTTTACATCAATCAACTTGTCCTCATACACCCAACAAAATGGAATAGCGAGAAAGAAAAATAGACATTTAGTTGAAATTGCTTGGACATTGTTGTTACATGCAAAAACACCGTTTAAAATTTTGGGGTGATGCAATTCTAACTCAGCGCATGTTTTTTAATAAATCGGATGCCTTCTTCTTCTCTTGAATAATAAAGTTCCATTCCATTTTTTCCTAAAGAACCATTGTTTCATGTTGCTCCTCGTGTTTTTTTTATACTTGTTTTGTTCATGATCTCTACTCCGAGGTTTAGATAAACTCTCGGCTCGAGCAATTAAATGTGTTTTTCTTGGGTATTCAGTATTTACGTAAAGGATACGTTGTTATTCTCCTTTCAATAATCGTTATTACATGTCGCGGATGTCACCTTCTTTGAAGAAACTCCATACTTTTCTTCTTTGAGTCTAACATTATCCTTGATGTTTTACATTGCCCTATTTTGGTCCATCTCTTTTCTCCTTTGGAAGAACAAGTCTTTCTCGAAGCCCCCAATGAACAAGAAGTTCTCATGCAACCATTGAGTCATCTTCACCTCCTCTTATCACGTCTCCGGTCGTTGCCCACGTATTGGATCCAACATTACAAGGAGTTGAAGACCCAGAAGAATCATGTCTTACTCCACCAACCACCTACACTACTTCCGGACCTTTATGAAGACAATCTCTTGACTTACCTATAGCCCTTAGAAAAGGTACTGATCTACTCGTAATCCTCATCCAATTTATAATTTCTTAAGTATCATCGTTTATCTCCTTCTATTCTTCTTTTGTATCATCCTTGTCCTCTGTTTCAATTCCTAAAAATATTCATGAGGCACTTGATCATCATCTAGGATATGGCGACAAGCCATGATTGATGAAATGCAAGCTCTTGAACAAAATGGTACTGGGAGTTTTTTCCTTCCTCAGGGAAAGCTGTCGGATATAGGTGGGTGTATACTATCAAAGTTGGTCCGTATGATTCAGATTGATCGTCTTAAAGCTCGTTTAGTGGCCAAAGGTTATACACAAGGTTTATGGCCTTGACTATGGGGATACCTTTTCTCTGTTGCAAAAATCACTAGTTCAGTCTCTTTCTTGCCATGGCGACCATTCGTCATTGGCCACTATATCGAGTTGGACATTAAAAATGCATTTCTTCATGGAGAGCTAGAAGAGGAAATTTATATGGAGCAACGCGGGCTTTGTTGCTCAGGGGAGTCGCTGGATTAGTTTGCAAACTACAACGTTCTCTCTATGGACTCAAAGCAAGTCTCCACGAGCATGGTTTGAAAAATTTAGTTACATATTCAAGAATTTGGATGAAACGATGAAGCGGATCATTATTCTTCTTTTATTGTCATAAACTCTCCAGACACTTGTGTTTACTTGGTGGTGTATGTAGATGATATAGTCATCACAGGGAAATGATCACGAGAAAATTTCTCGGTTGAAGAAACACTTGTTCAATCATTTTCAAACAAAGGATTTAGGAAAATTAAAATATTTCTTGGGTATTGAAGTTGCTCAATCAAGGAATGGCATAGCTATCTCACAAAGGAAGTATGCATTGGATATTCTCAAAGAAAGCGGCATGTTGGATTGTAAACTTGTTTGAGTCCCATGGATCCAAATTATAAATTGTTACCAAATCGGGGGGAGCTCTATTCGATCTTGAAGTATATCGAGATTGGTGGAAAACTTATCTATCTCACTATAACAAGACCAGACATCTCTTTTGCGGTTGGGTAGTGAGTCAATTCATGCACTCTCCACACGGATCATTGGGATGCAGTGATAAGAATTCGAGATATATTAAGAAGGCTCCTGGACAAGGATTACTCTTTGAAGATAAAGGGAACATACAAATAATTGGATATTATGATGGAGATTGGGTCGGGTTCTCCTATTGATAGGCGTTCCACATCAGGATATTGTGTCCTTGTTGGTGGAAATCTTGTTTCATGGAAAAGTAAAAAAGCAAATGTTGTTGCACGGTCTAGTGCGAAGCTGAATACTGAGCTATGGCTACGACCACTTGTGAGCTTATTTGGATTAAACAACTTCTTCGGGAATTGAAGTTTGGAGATGTTCAACAAATGAAACTATGTTGTGATAATCAAGCAGCTTTCTTTGCATAGCCTCTAATCTTGTGTTTCATGAAATAACTAAACATATTGAAATTGATTGTCACTTTTTCAAACAGATAAAAGAAATATCAAGAGACTGCAACTTCACCTGTTTTATTTGTTATTTATCTTTTGTATTATGTTCTGCTTTATTTTGTTTTTAAAGTCACCTGTTTTATTTGTTATTTATCTTCTGTATTATGTTATGCTTTATTTTGTTTTTAAAGTTATTTAAGGGTGTAAAACCCTACCAGCCGATTGTAATTTTTAGCGAGAAAGAAAGTGAATAGGAGCGGCGACTGCACAGAGACAGCCCGCTACTTTGTCATCTTTTCAGCTAAGTTGAATCTCATGTTTATGTAATCTGATTATTCTTTTGGTTGCAAAAGAAGAAGAGGAGATGCATCATTCTCCAGAAAAGACATGGCAAGTTTATACTAGAGGTGAAAGAAAGACCTTTCCCCCACACGAGTCTACTACTCTGAACTAAAATCCAAATTTGACCCCTTCTCATGTAACTCCTCAAAATTCTGGTCTTGAACTTGAAGATTTACCTATTGCACTTCAAAAAGGGAAACGTGAAATTGCTAAATATTAATTATAAAAGATGGTGTCATATGTTAATTATCCCAAAGAATATCAATTGTTTGTGGCAAATGCAAATAACACTTATGTTCCCAAGTCATTTGAAGAGGTAGAGCAATATTCAAAGTGGAAGGCAGCAATGAGAGAAGAAATTACAACATTAGTAAGAAAGAAAGCGTTGGAACTCATAGATTTACCATCAGAGAGGAAAACAGTGGAATGTAAATGAGTGTATTCAGTAAAGTATAAGACCGATGAAAATATAGAGAGATACAAGGCGAGATTAGTGGTTAAAGGTTACAGTTAGTTATATGGCATTGACTATAGATAGACCTTTGTACCAGTAGCAAAAATGAACACTATTAGAATTATCTTAAGTGTAGTTGTAAATAAAGGATGAAATTTATGGCAATTGGATGTGAAGAATGCATTTCTTAAGGGGACCTTATGAAAGATATTTACATGGACTTACCACCTGGGTATGATCATGGATAAAAGCCAAACAAGTTATGCAAACTAAATAAATCAATTTATGGTTTAAAATAATCTCCACGAGCATGGTTTGAAAAATTCAGTGATGGGGTCATAAGTTTGGGTTTCAAACGGTGTGTTAGTGATCATACACTATTTATCAACCAAGGTGAGAAAACCATTCTACTATTGGTACATGTAGATGATATTATCATTACAGGTGATGATACAAAAGGCATAGTCATTCTGAAAAAGCTACTAAGTGCGTTATTTGATTTGAAGGACTTGGCATATTACATTATTTCTTGGGGATTGAAGTGATTCAGAGTAAAGATTGCCTAATTTTAAGTCAAAGAAAATACATTTTGGACTTGCTGAAAGAAACTAAAATGGAGGATTATCGGATATGTTCTACACCCATTGAAATCCCAAAGGAAGATAATAATAACTCGGTTGAACCATATGAAGATGTTGGTGAGTATTAGAGATTGGTAGGAAAACTGATATATGTTACTATTACAAGGCCTGACATCAGTTTTGCAATCGGATATGTTAGTAGATGGATGCACTTTCTATCTAAACATCACATGAGTATAGTATTCCACATCATCGGATACTTAAAATCATTTATCACTTATGGCTTACTATATACTCCACATTCATCACTTCTTGAAGAAATTGGCCTGAGAAAGAATATTTCAATCGACTTCTTTACTAATAGTAAAGCAACTCTTCAAATAGCTTCTAACCCATTTTTTCATGAAAGGACCAAGCATATTGAAATATACTCATTTCATTAGAGAAAAAGTTTCACAAGGAATCTTCAACCTCCTCCATGTTCATTCGAGAGATCAACTGGTAGATATTCTGACAAAACTAGTTTCTGTTAATAGGTTAAAGAAAGCTCTTGCAAAGTTGGGTGTTTCAAGCCTTCAAGACCCAACTTGAGAGGGCGTGTTAGAGATCAAGACGAGTTTATGTTTCTGCATATTTTAAATTTCTGTATTTATAGTTTATAACTCCGCCCATGTAAGGGATCACCCTTGCATTGCCGATCCCAAGCCCGGATAAAGGAGGAGGGTTGTGGTAGGCTTCCAACAGCCAGCGTAAAACTTCGTCGAATTTCTACAACATGGATTACAAAAATTATGAGCATTGCTTTGGGGCGTCCCCGCCTAGCGACGTGCTGCAGAGCCCGAATGCAGTAAGAAGTAAGCAAGGGCCACTACATTTTCGCCCGAATATAGTGAATCAATTGCAGAGAGGGTTCCCACATCATGGACGGGTGTGGGTAAAGAAGTTAGTCCCGCTACATTGCCGCCCGAATGTAGTGAAAAATTTTCAGAGAGGGTCTTCGCATTTTGATTATGGACGGATGCGGGGGGTAAGGAAGCTAGTCCTAGATAATAAGATTCGTATTGGTTCTTGGAATATCGGAACATTATCGGGTAAGCTAATGGAGGTGGTAGATACTATGATTCGGAGAAAGATTCATATTCTATGTTTACAAGAGACAAAATGGGTTGGAGAAAAAGCAAAGGAGATAGAGGATACAGGTTTTAAATTATGGTACTCAGGTAAAGAAAAGGCCCGAAACGGAGTTGGTATTATCATAAATAAAGATTTAAAGGAGAGTGTAGTAGACATACAACGATATGGTGACCGAATCATGACGTTGAAATTAGTGTTAGGAGTAGAGGTTTTGAATATAGTTTGTGCTTACGCACCCCAAGTAGGACTAGAAGATAGTATAAAGACAGTTTTTTGGGAAGAGTTAGATAAGGTGTTTCAAAAGATTCCACAAAGGGAGATGATTTGTTTAGGAGGAGATTTAAATGGACATGTTGGTAAAGAGGCATTAGGATATCAAGGGATTCACGGAAACTTTGGTTTTGGGGATGTAAACGAGGAAGGTAGGGAGATTTTAAATTTTGCTATGGCATTTGATCTCTTTATAGTCAATACAATCTTCAAAAAACGAGATGAACATTTAATTACTTATAAGAGTGGCTTATCACAAACACAAATTGATTACTTTATTTGTAGAAAAAAAGATAGAGCGTGTTGTAAAGATTGTAAGGTAATTCCAGGAGAAAGCTTAACCACCCAATATCGACTTTTAGTTATGGATTTACAAATAAAAAAATGGACAAAGAAGAAAAGAGTGCATCGAGCTATTCGGACTAAATGGTGGAACCTCAAAAGCGAGAAAGAAGATATATTTAAACAGAAAGTCCTTCAAGGAGATGTTTGGAATTATGTTGGCACACCCTGTGATATGTGGAACAATATGGTTATACATATTAGGAAAGTGGCGAAAGATGTGTTAGGAGTATCTAAGGGAGGTGTACCGGCACAAAAAGAAGCTTGGTGGTGGAGTGAAGTAGTGCAAAATAAAATAAGGCAAAGAGGGCATGTTACAAATTACATTATGCCAAGAAAACTAGTGAAACTTTAGAAGCTTATAAGAAAGCAAAGAAGGAAGCGAAAAAGGCCGTTAGTGAAGCAAAAGCTAAGATTTGGGAGGACTTATATAAAAAACTCAACTCAAAAGAGGGTGAAAGAGATATTTTTAGGATAGCTAGGGCTAGAGATAAGAAAACTAAAGATCTTAATTATGTTAGATGCATAAAAGACGAGGATGAAAAACTTTTAGTGGCAAACAATGATATAAGAAATAGATGGAAAAACTATTTTTATAATCTTTTTAATGAAAATAAAGATGTTAGTATTAGTTTAGGAGATTTAGCCAAGTCAGAAAAGTATATAAATCATAATTTCTACCGACATATTCAAAAGAATGAAGTCAAAGAGGCTCTTAAACATATAAAGGGTGGTAAATCGGTAGGACCAGATAATATTCCTATAGAAGTTTGGAAAATACTATGAGAAATAGGAATCACTTGGCTCACAAGACTATTTAATGAAATATGAAAAAACCAAAAGATGCCCGAGGAATGGAGAGCCAGTACACTTATACCCATATATAAGAACAAGGGAGACATTCAAAATTGTGCGAATTATCGAGGTATAAGTTAATGAGTCATACTATGAAATTATGGGAAAGAATTATCGAACGTAGGTTAAGACAAGTATCAAGTATAACAGAGAACCAATTTGGATTCATGCCAGGCAGATGTACTATTGAAGCAATTCACCTTTTGAGACGTCTTATGGAACATTTTAGAGCAAAAAAGAAAGACCTTCACATGATATTTATTGATCTAGAAAAAGCTTATGATAGGGTACTGAGAGAGGTTCTTTGGAGAACTTTGGAAAAAAGAGGTATCCCATTGACATATATTAACCTTATAAGAGACATGTATGATGGTGCAAAAACATGTGTGAGGACTCATGAAGGAACGACAGACTTCTTTGAAGTTAATATTGGATTACATCAAGGATCAACTTTAAGTCCATACTTATTTATAATGGTGATGGATGAGTTAACAAAATATATTCAAGATGAAGTACCTTGGTGTATGTTATTTGCAGATGACATCGTATTAGTGGAGGAGTCTAAGGAAAAAGTTAATAGAAAATTAGAACTATGGAGAGAAATATTAGAAAGCAAAGGCCTCCGACTTAGTAGAACAAAGACAGAATATATGGAATGTAAGTTTGATCATTTGGTTACTTCAGAGGACATGAAAATTAAAATTAGCACACATTGCATTCCCCAAAAGGAAAGTTTTAAATACCTAGGGTCAATTTTTCAGAGTGATGGAAGAATTGATGGAGATGTTACACATAGAATTAATGCTGGTTGGTTAAAATGGAGAGGAGCATCAGGTATTCTTTGTGATAAGAAGATACCATTAAAGTTAAAAGGTAAATATTATAGAGCAGCAATTAGGCCTGCCATGTTTTATTGTTCTGAGTGTTGGGCAGTTAATCATCAACATGTACAAAAGATGTCTGTGACAGAAATAAAGATGTTGAGATGGATGAGTGGTCATACAAGAAAAGACCGTATACATAATGAGGTTATTAGAAACAAATTAGGAGTGGCACCAATAGAGGATAAAATGAGAGAACATCGTTTAAGATGGTTTGGACATATAGAAAGAAGATCAAAAGAAGAACCAGTAAGAAGGTTAGAAAAACTAATTTTGGAAAGTATTAAAAGAGGTAGAGGACGACCACAAAAGTGTTGGAAAGAAACAATAAAGAATGTTGTAGCTTATTGGGAGTTAACTGCTAACATGGCACACGATAGAGATATGTGGAAATAAAGAATCAATGTAGCCGACCCCGTCTAGTATGGGAAAAGGCTTAGTTGTTGTTGTTGTTGTTGTATTTATAGTTTATGTTTTATTTAGTTTGGACCCTAATGGACCAGAATCTGATCCATTGGGAATCGGGTAGGATTAGTTTTACTAATTAAGGGTGTTTTCATCTTTTAAGTGAGGACTCTGTTAGTATAAAACCCTAAGTATGATTATTAGGGATGTTATGTTGAATAAGAGAGAGAGGGAGGCTGCGGCTACCAAGAGGAGGCACCGTCCCCCACTTCTAAATGTTTTCTTCCATGCGTGTGGATGATTACTTCATAAAAACTCCACACTCCCAAGCATCAAATTTGCAAAGTAAATGAATAGCAAGTGTCATAGCATTAGCTAACATTTTCTGCCAGAGAACACTTAAAGCCACCTTACCCACTACCTCACAGAAAGTTAAGCAAATTTCAGTTGTGGGGCAATTCATTTAGCATTTGCATTTCTAATCTGCTTAATCTTGCTTTGTTGCTTTCCTAGATAATGGGACTGACAAACATTTGTGCTTTTGTTTGCAGCTGCTAATGGAGTTGTCATTGCCACCGAGAAGAAACTTCCATCAATCTTGGTTGATGAATCTTCTGTAAGAATCTGACTGATATTCTGTTCTGTGTCATGGGAAATGTATTCCCAACTAATTTTATTTTCTATGAATTATGGAAAATTTGTTCTATTTGTTTCAGTCAGAATGAACTTTCATTGTGATGAATATCAATGATGATTTCTGAGTTTACTTCTGTTATAGCGTCGTTTTTTTCAGTTAGCATCTTGTGCTTTTTCTGGAACATGTTCTGTAATTTCTTTGTGGTTTTGATAATATATTGCTCATTGTTTGTAATGTTCCCGTATGGTATATATGCCTTCTCTACTAGTAGAAATATGATCACTGAACTTTGTTTTTGCGTTATGTATGAAGTATGAACCACAAAATTAGGAAATATACCTGGCAGCTGGTTTTAAATGTTATGTTAGTCACCGGTGAAATACCAGAATCATGTCAAAGTTTATTACTTATACCCTATGTCACATAGACACTTCTAATAGGGTGCCCCACCTGTGTTGGACAACTTTCCATGTCCGACACATACTAATTATTTTAGCATTTTTTAACTCGAGTTTTACAGATAATTTAGTATTATATCACAAGAAAACTTCATATAATGATGATTCATTGCTACTTTATTAGTATATAATAACTTAAGAAAGCTGCATTTTTCTTTTAGTTTTACAGGTATTTACTAGTTACACAAATTAATATATATATATATATATATATATATATATATATATATATATATATATATATATTAGTTTTAACTGTACAGTGCTGGATCACCATAACCACAATTTTTGGAAATGGTCATGTTTTGCATCCGCACTCATAATGTGTCTGCATCTGCACGGACACCCGTGTGAGAGTCTATTGCCATTTTTGGCATAGGTACTACCTGTTCATGGGTATACTATTTCTTACTGATTAGTGTTTGGTTGGTGTCCTTAGGTTATCATCTGATAATATATAGTCCATGTGTTTGGAGAAAAAAAATACTTGTAATATCTAGTCCATTTCTTGGTGTTATTTTCATCTTAATTTTTTTCACTTTGTAGTAGTTTTATTCAACTTGGTTTAGGTTTTTGTCTCCTCAGCGTTCTTATGGAGTTCCTGTTAAGGTTCTATTAAGTATGCTGAATTACTATATATGGCATAAAAGTTACTATTATTATCTATATGCAGAACTTTAGCTGCTGCTTATGCATCACCGAACATGTTGAGGCGCTTGATGGACACCCATAACATGCTTATATAGTGAAAATGCAAGTTGCTATAAAGTTTGTACATTTTGTTACTCAAATAAAAAAATGGACTTTCTTATTAAGAAACATGCTATCGTTGAGTGCAGTTCAGGGTGTCTAGATACACCAATTACGGCTTGTCTTCAAAAAACTATATCTTGCAAAATTGATGATTGGAGAATCTGTGCTCTTTCTCTGGCATTCATTTGCATATGGTAGCCCAAGGTTGTGAACAAGTTTGAAGTTGAACATGTCTTTCATGATAAGAAATCTGGACATGCAGTTAGTATACTTTCAGCGGTAATTTTCTATTCTCCTGGAATCTGAACATGTCTTTCTGGTATTACTTTCAGTACTCTAGCTTCAGTAAAATATATTTACAAGCAGAAGCAAAATTTTTGTCCCTGTGGCGAAAGTGTCCTGTGAACATCTCTGTTATGTCATGTGGCCGTGAGATTGTGATTTCTCTGTAAATTGTTGGGAGTCAATGGGTTATGTTTCTCATTGTCATGATGTCATGGAGTAGTTAATAATATCACTATTCCACAATAGCAGCCCCTTTTTTTGTTGCAACTTGCATTTTTCAGTGTTGGTAAGCTAAGTTTTAAGCACATTGCTACTGTGCATTGTTCCTGTGTCGTTCCTTTTGCCATGTGAACGCCTGCCCTGCATTGTTTGGTGGTTGAAAGAAAGATCTAAAACTTGTATATATGGACTAAGAGGTCACTGGTGGATTTATGTATGCTCTTTTTGTCACTAAACTGTTTTATCCATCAAAATATTTGAGGACTTGGAGCATTTCTAAATAGCCATGAAAGAATCAGGTGTCCTCGCCCGTCCACAGGCACCTTATGTGAGCCCCATAATTGGGTGCCCTCGGTTGACCCTTAGTCTCAAGTATATTTGTTCATAATTTACCGGTCCAATTCCCTTTTTCTCGCCCTTTTCTCTACCTGTTTCGTCCAAAAACCTGTGTTGTTCGATGCATATCGTATCGTGTATCGTTTTGGTCCACGATATATACCGTATTCTATCACTACATATCGTAATTTAATACTAAAAATTGGTAAAAATTCAAAAAAATTAGAAAAAATGGAAAAAATATGATAATTGCAAAGAATTCATACAATACAAAAAATGTAGTACATATTAATCCTTCATCATTCAATAATTGAAAAAAGAATTACATATTTTGAAGCACAATCTTTAGAAAAAAATACAACTTTCATACAACCTTCATAATTAAAAACTATATATCTACACATTGTAATCACGATCATCAACTAAATAATCTTCATCTTCTCCTTGATGAAGATCCTCACTACCTTCTGCTTCAAAATCAAAATCTTCATCCCCTCGATGATTTTTTTATGCTCCTTTCTAATTAATTTATGTAATGCCTTCTTCGGTTAGGAGTGCATTTGCTTCATTATCTTTCTGTAAATAATCGTCAACGAATGAAGGTTGATGTTGCACGAATCAATATCACCAAGTCGCCAAGAGTCAAATGGCATTCAATCATGAATGCCGTTCTTCAAGAACAACAAACAAGAGCGGAAACGCATACAAAACAAGTCAAAAAGCAGTGCTAGACTGCATACTTTTATTGATGATAGATCCATGTATTTATAGACTTTACAAGAGGTGTATATTACATAAAATGAGAGAGAGAGCAGCCCTTGAAGAAGGGTTGCTGGCTATTGTGCTGTGCACAGCATAGTAACGGCTACTAACTAACTAGTTGATTGGCCCAGGCCCTAGTGGCATGGGCCAATCCTGTTACAAACAGGGGCCGACTGGCCCAAGGCCCTAGTGGCCTGGGCCAGTCCTTTTACAATTAACACTCTCCCTCAAATTTATAGGGTATAGACCGAAAGTTTGTTCAACAAAAATTGAAACTGAGTAGCTGAAAGGGATTTGGTGAAGAAATCTACTAGCTGCAAATCAGATGTGACATAACACAGAAGTCAAAAACGCGAGTTTCTGTTTGGCCAGGGACCCTTATAAAGGGTCCCTAACCGTACTGCATGGATCACACGATACGGCCCGATAATCGACTGATTGCGATACATTGCCATGTATCGTATCGTCCGTATCATATCATATGGTGCGATACGGATAACACTGCCTAAAACATTCAAGATTCAATCTGGTTTCTAGTGACCCATGCCAAGTAAAACCCCATTCCAAAACTTACAACCTCTTCACTGAAACCTATCCTAACTGAAACGAGACCTAATCTAACCAAATCCTTTCCAGACCATATCTAAATCACGTGGGACCCAATTTTGTATCTAGAGATCCAATTCCTTATTCCCAACCACCATTCATTTAAACCAAAGCCAGACCCATTAGAACTTGAGTTCTATTGGCTTATCTAAACACATGTGAGGGTGAATATTATTGGCCCATGTCCGCCTCACTGTCTTTGAGAACTTTTTTGGAGTTTCACATTCAAATCTGAACCTTGTTCATATATGGCAAATCTCTAGGTTCTTATGATGCAGCGCTTCATATGGGAGGCTCAAGCCATGTGCATCGAGATCTTGTCTTCTGGCTATTCCAAAATGATTTCTAATATGAAGAGAAGGATGCCTCTCTGAGCTCTGTCAGACGAATAGGGAGGTCGGTTCAGATGAAGATCAGAAACTGACTGGAGTGCATACCTAACAAATCTGATCTGATCACAGGGGTTCTAATTACATTCAGATTTGGATGTCGATATGCATTTTAAGTCAAAGTGCTGAATCGTTCTCATGCATGTCAGCAATAGCTTCACTTTTCGGTCCTTGTATGAAATTATTTCTAACAGCCTGTTAAATCCACTTCAAGAATGGGGAGGCATGGAATGTTCTCTTCAAGAAAGAATATCACTCTTTCGGGAGTCTCTTTCTGATAGCAAAAAAGACATGCATGTAACATGTATTTCTTGGTAGCTTTAAGGCTTGCTTTGGCTTATAAATTTTTCCTTTTTTACTGGTCTCTTCCTGCTCTCTGTAGTTGAATATCTTTTATGTAGAACATTTTAACTTCCTCATTGGGACTTGCAAAATTCTTACAAGGTTCATGCTTTACACGATTTTTTTGAAATTGTTGAGATGCTTTTTCATGAGGGCATTATTAACATGATTTTAACTTAACTTCATTCTGCCAGGTACAAAAGATTCAGCTTTTGACAGAAAATATTGGAGTTGTTTACAGGTAATTTTGATATTCTTTGTGCAATTATGAAGGTTTGGTATTTTCTTTATATTGCAAGGGGATGAATTCCTTCTGCTTTCCTCATGCTTGAAGTTATATTTTTCTGAGAAACCCCTTGTTTCTTTTGTGTATAGTGGGATGGGACCTGACTTTCGAGTTTTAGTTCGGAAAAGTAGAAAGCAAGCGCAGCAATATTACAGATTGTACAAAGTACTAAAATAATTTTCTTGTGCAACTTTGTATTTAAACTTTTTACTATATGCAGGAAAATCACCTGCATGTCTACTACTTGCATGTTCTATGGAAACTTTGGCATAAACAGACATAATAATGCAACACCTGATCTGACAATTGCAGGAGTCTATACCTGTTACCCAGCTTGTGAGGGAAACTGCAGCTGTAATGCAAGAATTTACTCAGTCCGGGTAATTATGTGACAACCAGATGGATTTCGGAACTTCTTGGTAACTTAATGTTCTCATTTTTTTATCCTTGAATGCAGTGGTGTTAGACCATTTGGAGTTTCCTTGCTTGTTGCCGGATATGATGATAACGGTCCACAACTTTATCAGGTAAGCAGCATAAGTCTGATTGGATTCTGTCACTTGGTTGACAAGTGTTGGATACTCTTTATTGAGAAACCATCTTGCCGATTTCAAGTTGTCTTCATGGGCAAAACTGGATGCCCGTCAGTTACTTCTATGGAGGCTTTAGTATATATTTATGAGTTTGTTTTCTTCTATACCATGAAATGTTCCCTTTCTAGCTCTTGCAATTTTATGTTGATGTTTTCTACTGTCTACAAACTTCTCATGCTGTATCCACTATTTCAAGCATCTGTTTGGTTCAGTTGGTGATTGCAGATGCTTGACTGTGTCATAGTGCTCTATCTTTTGGCTGGTGGGCCCCTGCAAACTTACAACTTATGTTCATGTTCTCTTTCCTTTCTGTGTAGGTTGATCCATCAGGTTCATATTTCTCTTGGAAAGCATCTGCCATGGGGAAAAATGTTTCCAATGCAAAAACTTTTCTGGAGAAAAGGTAGGTAACATGCTGTATGTTTTATTTTGCTTCTGAAAGCTGATTCTGGTTCAAAACAGAGAAGCTTGAGAAAGGATCATGTGCAGAATCCAGTTATGCTTAGAAACTTACAGAGGAATATTATAAAACTGGTCCACCAAGGGGTTTTTACTTGATTTAAGTTGATGAACCAAGCCTGACAACAACACTTTGTAGAAAGAACTTTGAGGTGATTTCAACATTGGAACTGAATTCAAAATGGAGTTACTTAGAAGTACGACCAATCTTCTTTTAGTAAGCTTGCAGTGTCTCTTCTCCAATAGCTGTTATATGCCTCCATCACATTCTTGTGCATCCTCAGTGCCTTGTGCTCTCTGCAAGCCTTCATCTTGAGTTGTGAATCATTGTGATATTCATCTTTTTCCTCTTGCATTCTCTAAAGTTGACTTATCTCTCATGTGGTACGTGAATCAACCTCGTGTGGTTCCTGCTCCCAACCAACAGAATTTGGGAGAACTTAATGTCCTAATTGTAATCACCAGCATCATGTCACTCAAAGTTGGTACAACAACAACTAAGCCTTTTCCCATACTAGACGGGGTCGCCTACATCAACAACAACTAAGCCTTTTCCCATACTAGACGGGGTCGGCTACATGAATTCTTTGTTTCCACGGAGCCCTATCATGTGCCATATTAGCAGTTAACTCATAATAAGCTAGATCATTCTTTATTGTTTCTTTCCAACACTTTTGTGGTCATCCTCTACCTCTTTTAATACTTTCAAAATCTAGTTTTTCATACCTTCTTACAGGTTCTTCTTTTGATCTTCTTTCTATATGTCCAAACCACCTTAAACGATATTCTCTCATTTTATCCTCTATTGGTAGCACACATAATTTATTTATAATAACCTCATTATGTATACTGTATTCTAGTATAATAGTTGGTTGCTCTCCTGCACTGGGGTTTAATGGAAATGATATCTTTCATAATTCTAAGAAGGTACCATCATCATTCTGGTAGTACCTTTTGAGACATCAAGTTTTCTTTTCGGGGTCTACTTCATCTTGTGTCTTAGCTCTAAACCTTGTTTATTTAAAAGGATAATGTAACAAGATGGAACATGAATTTTCTGTTCTGATTGTGCGTAATTGTATAATCTATTACTTCTCATATGTTTTGGTTTTACATGATGTAGGTTCTGTGCTTCTTAATGGCTAGATGGTTGTCATCATTACTTCATGCTTAATTTTGAACAGATACACAGATGACATGGAGCTGGATGATGCAGTCCATACAGCTATATTGACACTGAAAGAAGGGTATACACGATAAGCTGTTTCTTAAGTAAATGTTATTTTTTATTTGATGCTTTATCAGACCTAATCAATTCTAATCAATATCTGCAACCCTTCTAGGTTTGAAGGCCAAATTTCAGGAAAAAATATTGAGATTGGTATAATTGGTGCTGACAGAGTTTTCAGGTTAGTTATATCTGTTGCGCTTCATAAAAGTTTATAAAAATGTGCTTGGCTTCTTATCTGAGTGCCCCGTGATGCCTAAGCATGAGCGTAAGATACAAATGGGTTCATTCAGAGTAAGTTGCATAAACATAGTTTAGTTTTTCCAGGACACCATTTATGTTGGCGAAAGAGTTGGTTTAACCCGAAATGAAAGATAAAATGAGAAACATGTGTAAGGTGGTTCGGATATTTGGAGAGGCTGTCACGTGGAGCTCCAGTAGGAAAGTATGAGAAATTGGATATGATGAATGCTATAACAGAGGGAAAAGGTACCCCCAAATGTATTGGGGAGAACAATAACAATAAGATGTGATTTTAATTTTGGATTTAAATGCTGATATGACTCGAGATCCAGCTTATGGCAATCAAGAATCCATGTATCTGAGCCACTTAATGCGGGGAGAGGGCTTTGTTTGGACCTCCATTGGTGTTGGTGAAAATGCCGTGTATGCAGCGCAGAAGTTCCCGTGTGAGTGTTTAGGTATAATTGCAAAAATATAACATGTTATGCAATGATTACATGTGAAATCAGAATACATTATGAACCAAGACTGTAATTCATGTTAAACATATGACAAATTGCAAATTAATATTAAAGAATCATATAGTTAAGGTTGCCTTTTTTTTGCTTCTACTATTTACTGTTTATTATTCAATACAGAATGAATACAAATGACTAGAAGGGCTTTAAGCAAAGTATTGAATCTAGTTGGCTATGACCTAGGTACCTAAGTATGAATGTGGATTCTACATGGGGTACAATTATCAATGCTATAAAGGGGGAGGTGACGTTCAATGAGTATTCAAATGCGGACATTGGGCTGATAGGCCATGCCACTGTCCTGTGAGTTCTTGCAAATGGTTGATGCAATCTTACTGAGATTTGCATATCTAGTTCAGAGCCTTCCAATGCGTGTCAGTTCCCGGCATCTGGAGTGAAATTTTCCTGGAGGTGGGCTCTCCACTGAAAAATTCCGCCATCTACATCTGAACAGAGCAAATTGAATATTGCAATCTGGTTGGCCTGCAAGATACAACCATTTGTGTCACGATGATTTGGATTCTGAAGAAATCCCAGGCTGTGCCCTCCTGCTTCTTTTTCTTTTTAGTATTTTAAGTGAAATTTTAAGTGTATGATATGTTGGCTTTAGTAGTATAGCGTAAACGGTTGTAGTATTTGGTTTTATAGTTTCTTTTTTATCGCACTATAAGTTATGACATTAAGTACATCGTGCTATATATATATATATATATAATCTTGAAGTTCTATTAGCTCACATGTTTACAAATACAATGTGCTTATTTGTATTGAGTATATTCAGACATGGTAATGACTTTATCTTCAAAGTCCTGAAGAAATCAGAAATTTGTTTAAAAGAACAATTTGTTTCCATGAATGTACTTACGATACTTAAGTTCGGACCGTTGTCGAACATGTAATTGCACATGCATTGTGGTAAACATCATTTTACCTTTTCAATTTGAAGATTTTCTATTCCAAGATATGATACCTTTTATATACTTTGCTACGTATATTAACTTAAGCTTGAATAGTAATTAGCCACTTGCGACATTGTATTATCTCTCTCAAACACACGCACTGCAATTTTCGCATGAAATCTCATCTGACAGTTTTTGTTCTTGCAGAGTGTTGAAACCCTCCGAAATTGATGATTACCTTGCGGAGGTTGAGTAGCGGCTGACTTTCTTCGCTCTTTGCTTTACTGGACGACCACGCAGAGTTTTGTTGTCAAAGATGGTTCTATATGCTCTTTCATTCAACGAATAGTGAAAATTTCTAGTTACTTTTTACCCCTTTCTTTAACCCAAGATATCTAAGTTTTAACTTTTCACATTCATATTCTCCAAGTAATCTGGTGGCCTTCATTTTGCTTGCAGTTTGTTTTCCTCATACTAGCAAGATGGGGTTAGGCAGACCCCGACCAGAGTACGTACAAGAATTACACAAAAGGAATCCACTTTGGTGGTTTTATCCTTCCAACAAAATTGATTATCCAGGACATCAATCCCTTCTTTGGGAGTCGACTGACATTGCAAAACTTCAGATGACCTAAAAATTGTTAAGCTATCCTCCATAGCAGTTCTTGCAAGAGCTTTAGCGACTGCTGCAACATGGCACCTTGCCGGTTCTGCTATAATCCTCGATGCTTGTACCTTCCGCATGACGAGCGCCACGCCCACCATCTCCATTCTCATTGTCTGCTTCCCAACTCTGTTGTTAACCCATCTGCCCTAACATAATAGCCAGTATAAAACTGTTAAAAGTATACCCCACTTTTACATGGTGGCGGTTTCTGCTGGTTAGCACAGATCCATCTCTCTTGACCTCGGGAGTATTGGAATTATCACTTCCTGCGCACGACTTACGTACGCCGTTCCCCTCCCAACTGAACCGAATGGCCACTCGCAATGTGACCACAAAGCCTGGCGAAAAGATTTACTCCAAATCATTGCTTCTCCCAGAAGATGAGCGACTGCGCTACTGTTTTGCTTGCAGTTGCTTCAAGCGAGAACCATGGTTTTTCTTTGGTAAACCGTGCCTAAGATATGATGATTGAACACAAATGTGTCTGTGAGCCCATCCCAACTGAATCTAGTGGACAACCCAAACACGATAAGATTATTTATACGTCAACCACGAGCTGATCGAGTATCGGAATGGATCAGAATCAGTTTTAGGATGTTGGAATACGTTTACACAAGACCCAATTAGATGTCGCACAAGTACTTGCCTGAAGTTGGTGTTGCTTCCCTCTAACATCTTACTAATTGTCACACGCACACATTTTATTGTATATACTTAACAATTTGAACCAAAATGACCTGAAGCAACTGTACCCTAGATAGGGTTCAGCATATGTGTCAAACCAATTACCAATTATAACCAATTATGTCCAGTTATGTTTGGTTCTAGCCTCAACCTCGTGCCAAACCAATATAACCAATTACCAATTTCAGGAGGATTGAACTGAACCGATCCAAACCATTTAATCCATAGAACTGAACCAAACCAAACCAAACCACTTAGTCCATAGAACTGAACCAAATGAAACCAGTGGATATGGTTTGGCTTGATCTGGAAGCCTTGTCCTACATATTTCATACTTGTGCTAATGTGTGACGGTTGTATTGTATAACAAATAATCAATATGCAGCTAACACCATATCCAAATTATGTTATGATAGATCAAACTTAGAAAGTTATAACATGTGTTAATATATTGTGTCTATGTGTGTGTGCATGCATGTGTGTGTGTACAGGAGGTGAGGACGGAGGCAGGTTTCGGAAAAGAACTTGAAAGATTTTTGGGGTTAAACAAAAAGGATTATGGACCATCATACAAATCAGAGCTGTATATTTATATGTATGTTAGGTTATGAACTTTATATTATATGTATATATATATATATATATGTGTGTGTGTGTGTGTGTGTGTGTGTGTGTGTGTGTGTGTGTGTGTGTGTGGTTCTCATGGTTCGTTCCAACCTTGGAACCGTGAACTGAAGTGAGATTTTTTCCTGTTAGAATCAAACAGAACCATTTTAACATTTGGAACAGGCCCAAATTGCTAGTTTAGTTCGGTTTCATTGGTTTCATGAACAGCTCTAGCCCTATCTTTTTGAGCTCATCGTCTTCTTTATAGCCTCTGCAAGCCAACCTCATGAAACAAACTTGGCACAACTTGAGATTTCTCGAACAATGAGCACCTCATTCACATGGAAACCCTGCATTATATGCTGAGTGTGAGGCGCATTGCTGAAATTATTATTGGCATGCAGTGGAATACTCATCCAACTACCGAACAGCATGCCCCCATTGAGCACAAAAATAGCGGCTACAGTCTGTCCCATGCACGGCTCCAGCCAAATGCTATAATAGCTTTCTTCCTGGTAGAATCAATTTAGAAAAGGGTGTTTTTTTTATTATTATTGTCCATCCTTAGAATGTATTTTTTGAATATTTTCCCCAAAAAATATTAGCTTTCTTCCTGGTAGAATCAACGGTAATGTAGCCAGAATTTTTTTTTTATTGTCCATCCTTAGAATGTATTTTTGAAAATTTGCCCAAAAAAGGTTGTTAGAAAATTTGTTCGACACAGGTGGGTCATTATACCAAGGATCTTGTTTTGATGAAAGTGATATAATAAAACAAGCTTAGTCTGCACTCATGGAGGAAAATCAGGAAGAAAGTCTGGCATCTTATGGCCTTTTCATGAGACATGCTCATCTCATTGTCAGCCACAATTGTTTTAGAACTATTCATTATGGGAAGGAATAAGACAACTAATTGGATCTGGACCAAGTTGTATTACTGAATCCAGAAAAGATTTTAGAATGACAAATCTGTCAGGATCTGATTTTGGGGTAATATATTTGAAAACGCTTATAGTAGAATGGCAGATGTCTGAATTTGTGCACGGATCCAAAATGGTCTGCTCACCAAATCCGAAACAGGTCTCGGGTCGTATCTTATTTTGGGATCCACAAAGAATATCAGGTTTTGGTCGATAGTGCGACGGGTTCAGTCTGCACCCCCGACGGGAACCAAAATGGACACGCGGCCTACGTCGTAAGTGTCGTTCAAATGAAAAAGATGACAGCGGGCCTCCACTGGAGAGACACGGCAGCACACACGCACGCGCGCACATACACACAGAGATTGTTAGACAAAAGATCTCGCTTTAAGTACTAAAACACCATCATATTTCAAAAGCATGCCCCATTTTATTTTAGGACGCAAATAAGGTAGATTAATCATACTCAAACTGGTCTGATGGTTCCAAACAGAACCACACCAGGCCAAGAACCTATTGAAACCGAATCTGGAACTGGTGTATAACTGGAAACCACTCGGTTCGATTCTGGTTTCACCTTTTATGAACCTAGAATCGGCCCAAAATGGCAGTTCCAAATCATCGGTTCCGGTATTCTTTTAAATTTTTATTTAAATAATATTTACTTATTTTGAGTGATATCGAATTCAAACCAGAACTTCCTTGAAACCGACGGTTCTAAAATTATAATTGAAACTGAGTTACGATTTTAAGTTTCGGAGAAACCGATCCTTACCATGTCTAGGCTGATGTTAGGAATATTATAGGGGCAAGGCAAATATCTTGTTACTTTATTATAGACTTTGTACCAACAGTTCTAACCGTGATATGAATCCTTATTGTCGCCTACAGCCTCTATCGTAGATGGTAGTTTTTTCTCAAAATTCTAAGGAACATGCACCTCTGGCCTTGATACAAATCTGCTAGTATCATTAATATTATTAGTCAATGCAAATCTTTGCCAACTGAATTAAATTGGTAAAGACTCATGTGTGCCCGACTCAGATAATCATGTTCATTAAAAACAATCAATTAACATAAGTAAATATGTCAACTTTATTATATATAAATAATCTTCTTTAAAGTCGTGTTTCAAAATAATATATTGGTATTTCCTCAAGGAAAATATATAAATCAACCTATTAAAGACTCCACTGATTTACCAGCTGTCGACTTGTATCTCAACCAAAAAAGACTATACATATATGCCTCTTTTTAAATGAAGTATATTCTTAAACTGTAGGATGGAGAATTTCAAGCCCTTTAAAATGACGATATTTTTAAACCCGAGGGATTAAAAGGCTGAAGAGTATCTGGGTAATTAAAGTGCACGCTTAACGAGCGAAAGACGTACGACGGCGGTGGCGGCATTGCTTCCTTCTTTCCATTCCTTTCCTTCTTTGCGTTCTCATTTCCCATTTCCACGCGCACTTGGCGGAGAAGTCGGAGAGGAAACCGGCCGGGAGAAGCAAGCAGCGGTGTCTCCGGCGGACTGCTTGTTGTACGTGCATCACTCTGACGTTCACCGGACACTCAACCGTCGATTGGAGGGTCATCGATGGCGAAGTTGGATGTGTGGACGGCATCGGACTATGCGTGGGTAGCGGAACGGGCGGAGGAGGAGCTTCGCATCCTGGAGTTGCAGCACCCCGACCGCTTTGGCTCCCTCAAGCTCGAGCTCGCCACCCTTCTCTTCGAGGCACGGTCCTTTCTCCTCTCGGGCCCCTATGGTTCCGCGAAAGCCCCATCTTCTTCTCCCTCTTCCTCCGTCTCTGCATGTACCGCAGGTACTCTCTCTCTCTCTCTGCGTGTGTGTGTCGGGGTCTGCATGGATACATTGAAGGTTGACCGAGTTCTCATTCTTGCCAAGAATTCGAACTAAATGTACGAATCTCGGTCACGATCGAATCGAACTCATCTGTGCGTGTCTCTTTTCGCATTTTGCTACTTCTACACCTTTTAAGTGAATACGCTTGAGGCTTTTGAATGCTGTATTTCTCTTCAAAATCCTGGTATTGAAAATCTCTCTCTCTCTAGCTTCTTCCAACATGATTAGAAAGAGGAAGTGCATAGAAGAAGGCGAGAGGAGGGCGTGTCGTATCGAGTCGAACGTTTCCAAGAGAGAAGAACACGTTGAGGGATGCGGTGTGGTCGAAAGGATGGACGGTGCAGATGTGGCGATTGAGAAGGCGAAAGCATGCCTGCGCAGAATTAGGGAGGTGAAGCAAGTGATAAGGTAACAACGTATCACACACTGTATCTTAATGTTGGGGTCATCACGAGCTTGCCTCCGCTCCCCCCCAACACACACACACACACACATATATCCTAAAAATTCATAAAGCCTTAGGTGCAAGGTCGGAATATGCTAGCGTATCATTTAAAAATCAGAACGTATACTTAGTATTTTATTTTTGCAAGTGTATTACGTTGAAAAAGTAATTTGTTGCTTTTTGAATTAAAGTTCAATCAATTGGTTTATTTGAAAACTACTTTTTATCATCCAACTATTTGATCTTTGTGTAAACCATTTAATTAAATGCAATGAAATGATACTCTTAATTCAAGTCTCTACCAGGGTTGATCCCTGATCATATGGTAGAATTTGATCTTTGGGTAAACCATTTAATTAAATAAAACGTAATGATACTCTTAATTCAGGTCTTTGCCAGGGTTGATCAAATGTTTGAGTAGATATAAACACATAGAGGGGTTTGAGTATTTATCACTATATATATATATATATATTTATAAAGTTGCTAATGAGCACACCGTCTATCTTCAGTCCACTTCACAATGTCATAAATAAAACCATTCAATATAGCATGCATTAACTGTTATATACAAAAAAATATATTGGTACTTTATTATCTTTTAATTTAAATCTTTCACGTTTGATCATATGAGTTCAACTGTATGAATGTACGAATGATAAAGTAGATTTGAGAATGAATAAATACTCACATGAACTACTCTCTCTTTATATATATATATATATATATATATATATATATATATATATATATATATATATATATGTATAAAACCATTGACGAGTGATGGGGTTTGCAAATGTCCATCTTTGAGTGGATGAAGAGTTTATTTTGTTTAAGCTTTTATGTACCTTAAATGAGGAAGACTTTTATTTTTAATAAAATTTATAAAAGAAAAAGGTTTTAACTGAATGCAACCCAGTATCTGTTATTTTTGCGTGTGCATGTATGAGGAACCTTTTCTATACCTATTTTCAGTTTATTGAACTCTTTTTTTTAATCGTGCCTGCTGAAGACCATCGAATCTCCATGACAAACTTGAAAGCTTGTGAAACACGACGTCAGGGTGGTTTTCTAGGAAGCTAGAGGTCTGCTGAGAGAAGATTTGGCCATATCTATTGTGAAGCTGAAGACTATTACCAAGTGCAAGATGATGGAAAGTTTTGTTACTTCCTGATGAGATATAATGTGCTATGACTTGATGATGGCAGTCACTTCTCCTTTCTTTTCTACCTCTCTCACTACAGTAGCGGATCTACTTTGAGCCCATGTCTTCATATGGACAAGAAAATGCGATGGGAATCGTCAAAATGAGTTTGCCCCGGAGACCCTGTTCTGAAAAAGTGCAGTGTTGAGTCAGAGAATTTTGGCGCAAGTTCTATATATATAACCTTGAAAGCCTGGTCGGACTGGCCCGTAGGACCACATGTCTTTGGATATTAGATTGGATCTATAAAATTCGATTCAAATTTGCTTGAAATCTAAGATATATATATATATATATATATATATATATATATATATATATATATATATATATATATATATATATATATATATATCTATGTGAACCGGGCCAGCACTTTAGAGGCCCATATAAAATGTGGGCCGGGCTGGACCAGCTCATATTGACATCTCTAGAAGTTCCTTTAATGAAGATACAATAATTCCGTACTTCTGGTAAGGATTTATGTTCCTTTTCTATAGGTGAAATTGTGACTGATAATGTACAGCCAGTGTTAAAAGAGGGAGAGGATGACCATAAAAGTGTTGAAAAGAAAATGATCTAGTTTATATTAAGTTAACTGCTAGCATGACACATGATAGGGCTTGTAAAAACAAAAAATCCATGTAGCCGACCTCATGTAATATGGGAAAAGGCTTAGTTGTTGTAATGTACAGCCAGTGTTAGCATCCAGGACAGCACAATCAAAGTTTGTTAACTTCATATGAGACATGCAAATGGTGTCAAGCCAGCGGAACTCAAAGTTAGGGATGCCATCCTCAACAGACCTGTGGGTACCCAACCAACCAGCAACCTACCCGGTAGCCATCCTCAGTCAAAGTTGCAAAACATCCATTGAAAAGAAAATAAGAGGAGAAACCGCACAGAATGGCCAGGTTCAGGAGATCTGTCCACAAGCAAAGCAGCATTGGTTTCTTAGCTGAAAATGGATGATGTTACAAAGGTTGGAAAGATAAACTCGCAAGCTACATGTTCCTTACATAATGGCAATACTAGGGAGGGTAATATGCACCCGACCCATGGGTACCCAACCTAACCGGCTCAGGAGAGAGCGGGTCGCATAAAAGTCACATGGGTTGGGGCGCTGTCCGGTTTAGGCCCAACATGTACCAACCTGCCACCGTAGTGTTTATATAAAATACTGCAAAGTATATTTCACAAGGAGAAAGGTGTCTTGCATGGTCAGGATCAAGCAACCTGCCTTCAGTTTTGTTGTTCAATTATCATAGTTAGACATTTTCTTGGAACTTGTGGACTGGGGCGGGTTGTGCAGGTTGTGAATCCAGAATCCTAGAGCCCGGGATAGGAAAGGAGTGGGTCACTTGTGGGTTGAATTCGGGTTGGGAGGTCGGCTAAATACATCGCCCCGGGTATGGAAATCGTTGAATTGCTTTTGGGGTAACCACGGACACGCTGAACCTGTGCCCATGATAGAATCAATCAATGACAAACACCTCAATTTTGTCGCAACATTTGTATTACAAACATGATCGCACTCATCTCATCTGGTAAGAGTATACCAACCCAAGATTTCCAAGTGTACAAGGGTTTGTTAGAAGAAGAAAGTTCTTTCTTTTTCAGAACCCATCTTTTCTTACATTGCTGATTAGGAAACACTAGGCACTGGGTTGAATCGCATTAGGGGTGTGTTTTAATTGTCGTGCCACCCCTGCTACTGTTATGTGTTTGATTCGTAAGAAAAACTAATGCTTAGGTTTTTGCATGAAACGATGTAACAACATAAAAGAGAAGGTAACTGAGATTTCTTATAGGTCTAATTCTTATTGCCCAATCATAGTTTCATGCCAATTATGGGTTTCACATTTGTTAAACTCCCAAGGAGTACTTCATTTTCTTTAGAAGATGGAGTAAAAAAAAAATTAACAAATCAGGTACAAGGTGGCATGCCATCACTAACGGCAAACAACAGTAAGATGAGGTAAAATTAACAAAGACATGCATTGGAGAAACGTAGAGCAGCACAAGGAGGTTAGCCGAGACATGTTCGATTTCAAACTGCCGGTTTTGGTTAACCTGGAACCTGAGACCAACTCGAGACCGGTAATAATTATGCTTCCAAAACCAGTTTGAGTCCAAAACTGATAATTTTACTAAAAAAGTAAAAATTATAAGAAAAACGGACAGTTTGGTTCCTGTCCCAGTTTTATAAAAGGTGAACTTAGAACCGAACAGGGTGGTCCTTCGTTCCAGTTCCAATTTCATCAGTTCTGGATTCAGCCGTTCTTAACCTGGTTCGGTTCCGCTTGAAACCCCAGGACTGTTAGGAACTGACCATCTCTAGGTTGGCCTGTGAGGTAGGCCAGATGCACGCCCCATGTAGCTTCTTCAATTAACTTGATAACCACAACTCCCACCAACAAAGCAAACCCTACCATAGACGTAACGTCAGCATCTCTTCCAGCTTCTCATTGTACTGGAGGACAATCAAGGTCTCGACATCTCATTTTGTTCTTAGAAGACAAGTTCTGATATCCCAGCTTACATTGTTAACTGCCTATTTAGTCTGTTTTGTCAGAAGTATTTTAACTGACCGTGGAAGTCTGAAGGGGGTAGAGTTGTGGCCAACTCAGTGCCTTGATGTAGATCAATACCATGCAACTGGAACAGCTTCCAAAGACCACAAAAACATGCAGAATTGAACTCAAAGATGAAGATGAACATTGTCATCAGCACTCGAAGAAACGTTTTTGTCTCTTATCTCTTGCCTACTGAATCATCAAGCATCAACTCGACATCTTCGTTTACCAATAATCCTTGCAAGAACATGCTCCTAGGATAAAACGGTGAAACCGATTCCGGTCACGCACGATGATCTCTCGATTGTAAACCTTTGAACAGAGTTTCACAAAATTGTGACAATCAGTGCAGAAACGCAGGTTCTTTGTAATGCGTATGTTGGAGCTACAGTCAGTATGAAGGAATCCAAAAGCAAGAGCCAACTTCTCACTGTGAACAAACAAAGCTTGCTCCTTTTCCTCTTCGTCTACATCAAACAATACCTGCTTTGTTTCGGGTAAGTATCCTTCCTCCATTCTCAATCTCTGATGGATTTCACTTAGCATCGAATATACCATTTCGTATTCTGGATGAGATTTACCACCTGCAACAAAACCATGAACACACCCTTTCATCTCTATGAAGCTAAATCCAGGAGGTTTTGATACTCCTCTGCTATTCATCCGCTTTCTCACTTTCCTTGCATCTTCCCATCTGTTTCCCAATGCATATATGTTCGACAGAAGAACATATCGCCCACTGTGATCTGGCTCAAGGTCAATAAGACGCTTCCCTGCCAACTCGCCAACCTCAGTATTCCCGTGAATTCGACATGCACCGAGTAATGCTCCCCATGCACCTGCATTAGGTTCCATGGGCAATGAGCTTATGAGTTCCATGGCCTTCTCAAACATCCCTGCACGACCAAGAAGATCGATGATACATCCATAGTGTTCGACCTTAGGGTTGATACCAAACCTACTGCTCATGCAATCAAGAAGCCAAAGGCCATCTTCGACCATACCTGCGTGACTGCACGCACTAAGCATCGTGACAAAGGTAATGTCATCAGGTTTAATCCCTGATTCAATCATCCGCTTAAACAGATGATGACATCTCTCTACTTGGCCGTGCATCGCTAACCCTGCTATAATTGTATTCCAAGATAGAACATCCTTTTCGCCAATTAAGTCGAACACTTGAATAGCTGCTTCTATGCTTCCACATTTAGCATACATATCAAGCAGGGCAGTGCCGATAATCTTATTCACTTGAATCTTGTGTGTGTCAATGAAGGAATGCAACCGTTTTCCTTGATCGAGTGCACCCAGATGAGCACAAGCCAAGAGTATGCTCACCAACGTTGCATCCGTTGCTCTCACATGAACTGCTTGCATCTCATCAAATAACAACAAAGCCTCGTTCGGTCTGTTGCACTGTGAATAACACGCGATCATCGCATTCCACGACACCACGTCTCGATGGGGCATTTCATCAAACAATCGGCGCGCTGATTCCACGTCACCACTTTTTGCATAGCCAGTCAACATGGCGTTCCAAGAAACGACGTTTCTCTTAGGACATTCAACAAACAATCCGTATGCTTCTTCCAGAAGCCCAGCATTCGAATACCCCGTGATCATGGTGTTCCAAGAAACAACATCTTTACAACCCATTCGATCAAATGTCGATCTCGCAACCGAAAAATCACCGGAACGCACATACCCATCTATCATTGCATTGCATGAAACGACGTCACGCTCAGAACTTCCATCAAACAGCCTTTCTGCATCCTCTAATCTATTAAACGAAGAATACATATGAATCAGAGAGCTTTGGACGTATGCGTCTCCTCCTAAGCCCGATTTCACGATGTGGGTATGCACCGAAATGCCGAAATCGACAGCCAACGACTTAGTACAAGCCTTGACAACGAAGGGGAAGGTGAAATTGTTAGGCTGGAAACCGCCTTCCAGCATCTTGGAGAAGAAACTGATGGCTTCTCTCGGATTATTGCCAGATGCAAGGGCCCTGATCATAGAATTCCAAGTAAAAATGTTCGGATGGTGTACCGTTTTGAAAACGTTCTTGGCGTACTCCATACAGCCGGAAGGTGAAACGGCAGCGAAGGCGACTACCTTGCTGCAGGCGAAGGCATCGCCGGAGAGGCCTTCTACAACGAGCTGGGCATAGATTTGCTTGAGTTCCTTCATGCTTTTGCATGAATCGAGTAGAGAAATGAGTGGCTGATTCTGGTTTGGTATGCATTTTCTCAGTGTCGGGAGGCATTCGCTCATGAAGCGCTCGTCCACCCTTCCGTTGGGTGGATTGCGCCTTTTGGCCGAGGCCTTTCTCACAATCAAGCCCGGACTCTGTCGGGTTAATACGAGTGTTTTAGCCACTTTTCTAGCTATTTTCAAGTCGGTCCCTTTCTTTCTATAGCCATTTTTAAATAGGCTTGTCCTTTCTTAAGACAGAACACCTGTAAATTATGGGTTATTTGCAGGTGTAAGCCCCGTTTTCCAGTATTTATCTTTAGAGCTTGTGGAATATGTACACATGCAATCATTTGAAATCCTCTGTAATAATATCAACCATCTCGTTAAAAAATTTAAAAATAGTAAAATAGTGATAAAAGTAATTTTAGTTTCTTACTTTTTTTTCTCTCACTTGTTCATCTTTTTTTAATCGAATGGTTGAGATCATTGAGAAGGATTTAAGACCATTGCTGGTTGCACATATCCCACGAACTCTTTATATTTAATTCTAAGTGGTATCAAGACAAATATTATGAGTCCAGACTCCGGTCTATGCTCGTATAAATTTTTGTTTGTTATTTTAGTCTCTCATGTTGAAACTCTAGCAATAAAACAACAGCTTGAAAATTTGAACACTGGAGAAGCTTGCCGGTAATGATCAGGCTTTTCACTTGGATGATGCTCTTAAAGAATGCATGAGACAGAATAGGCATAAGAAGGAACCAGATGAATACAAATTGCAGGAATTGCTTATCAGCAAATCCAAACAATGGGAGGAGGTTAAATCTGATCATGAAATAAAAATATTGAATTAGAACAAGAGCATCTGAGGGCGTCAACTGAAAACTGAGAGCATTTTGCCGTAACAATGAATTTGAAAGAACATTTTCAAACCAATACAGAAATCAAAGTGTTGATGGCTAACATTCAGTATTGTGACAGGGAAATAAGTTCCATAAGTATGAAATTGTGTTGTTTGGAGGGAACTTGAGGTCCGCAATGAAGAAAATAATTATGAAAATCACATATGCTGAAGGGATAGGTAATCCTTATTTAGAGAGTGTTAAGAAAATAGCTAAACTACAAGCTTATGTGACCTTGTGCATAAGAAATTACCTTACCCTTCTTGCATTCGTAAGAAACTATCCACCACCTTTCTAGCTTTCATTTTTTCGTCATATCCAAGGGGGCTGATATTTTGCAAATTGTCAGAGATACTCTTTATTATATGAATATGTGTCCACATTTTCGTCAAAAAATGCATATAGATAATGTATACTATTGTATTTATAAAATACATATTTTCATATATGTTCTCTCTCTATTATATATATTTAAATACATATACATATATATATATATATACATATACATATACATATATATACAATGTATATATATGTATATGTATATATATATGTGTGTGTATATATATGTATATGTATATATATATATATATGAATATGTATCCATATCTATATAAAATAGAGAGAGAACCTGGTATATGTAGCACACTTAGGTACTAAAATTCAAACAAATGTCAACCATCCATCTTGAGTGATGAATGGTTTAAATTTGAATTTAAAAAATAAAAAGTAAATGTGCATTTTACATGTATGCTTTACATGTATACCATTTGCTTTTCTGGATTCAAATTTCAACAATTTGTCAACTCAGTTAAAATTTGTTTGAATTTGTTAATCATGTTTCACGCACACATATGCACCTCTCTCATATAGACAAAGCACATGATGAGATTGTAGATAAGTCGACCTCACATGGTCGTATAAGGGTCTTGTAAATGGACCAAACCAAAAAATTGGGTAGGTTCTACGTCAACCTAATTTTCACAAAGACATAGGGATGTTCATGGGCCGGAGATTCCTTACTCCCCATGGGGCCCCGCCCAACGAACCCCCTCCTCTTCTGTTTTCGTTCCCCCCTCCTTCTCAAGAACCCTAAGTGGTTGCTCTCTCCCTCTCCCTAGGTATCTCCTCCAAGCTCCAAAGTCCAAATTGGAGCAGCTCTAGCCTTCAGGAAAAAAGACTTCTTGCTCGCTGAAACCGGGTATGAATTTATCTCTTCCTAGTGGACCAGCGGTAGGCAAGCAAGACCTCTCCCTCTCTCTGGCATCGTTGGGCATGCAACTCTCATCACTACTTTTCTTGCTCTTAAATCAGTTTGTACCTCCATATTGCATTCCCTTTGATTGGTTGTATTCATAATATCTTTTGAAGTTATTTTAAATTGTTGAAGCATGCATGGGTAATATAAGAGATATGGAGTTACTTGTGGTTACCTCACAGTGATCCTGGTCAATTGTATGAATCTGGAAAAAAATTGTTGTATGCATTATACTAGTGAGCTAATGTTTTCTTTGGATGCATTTTGATATTTAGTTTTGGTTTGCCATGCTTGAGTGTTCAGGGTCCTAGGATCTAGATTACCACTGGTATGAGAATGTTTGTTTCATGAATTCATTCAATTTCATCCTTTTGATGATAGATGTGGTTCTACTCATTTTATCTTTGTTGCAATGATATGAGTGCAGATGTAGATGTTGTCAGTTGAAACGTGTGTGTTTGTATAATTTGTTGCCAGTTAATGTGCATGTTTGTATAATTTATAGTCAATTAATGATAAAATAATAAATTTAACATTTGGGTGCCCTTGATCTTAAGCATTCAATACATCTTAACTAGATCCTAACATTGATTTTGATATCGCTAATCCAATATGTGTTGTCTCATGAAATTCTATAATGATTGTTATTTTTAAATTTTTGTACTATTTTAAATTTTATGCCTGAGTATTTCATGGTGTATTCTATTTGATGGACTAGGTTCTTGAGTTCTAATAATATTTACAATTATTTTCTAAGCAAAATGTTCGACAAAAAATAACGAGCATATCAAAGCTTTAAATTGTAAGTCACTTACTAATACATCTAAGATACCTATTCATCTAAGTTTTGTAGCAAGTTCTCATCATTCAACTATAACTATCGATTCAATAAAGGTATAGACTGGTGTCAAGAAGCTCATAAGCAAAATTGATGTCCTTGGATGTGACTTCCTTCCCCTATCATAGGAAGTTTCCTTCATGATACCATAATTTACAACTCTTAATAATATTATCAAAAATAACAAAAAATGAGCATATCAGAGCTTTAAATAGTAAGTCACTCACTAGTACATCTGAAACACCTATTCATCTAAGTTACGTAACAAATTCTTATCATTCAACTATAGCTATCGATTCAAAAGATATAGACCAATGCCGAGAAGCTCATAAGCAAATTGATGTCGTTAGATGTGACTTCCTTATTCTATCCCAAGAAGTTTCCTCCATCATACCACAACTTATAGCTCTTAATGAATGCATAGCTTTGTACTATCAAAAATTGATAATGGTCATTGCTTCCTATGAAGAGGAGCTACTGAGACTATGATTTCTTGAAGGAATATATTTGGAGTCTATGTAGAGCGGTCCAATACTAGAGGAACCGTTGGTAAACTAAAGACTATGAAGTCCTCGAAAGGGAGCACGAGGAGTGTAGGATGGCAATTGTTCACACTAAATTAGCTTGGTCGGGAGCTCTATCAATGTTTGATAAGGTTTTTTCATCAAGCTAGAAGGTTGATATGTATTTAAAATTCATTGGACAAATTATTGCACCCAGATGGAGAACATTTCCTTAGATATTTATCATTTATGCTCATTATATATTCTTCTCCCTCAATTCTTACTAGTCTCTAAGCTCCTCCTAATAGAACTTCCATTATAATATAAGGTACATTCCAATCAGATGATCATCATGTGTTTGTTGAACATACGTATTGTATGCTCGAACGACTTTTTTGTTTGTTGGGCAACAAGTTATTTAAAGTCATCAAATGATCATCATCTGTTGAATCGAGTTTCATAATAGATTTGAATTGACAATATTGCATCATGTCTTTACGTCAAACAAAATGGGGTTAGACCAATCACTGATGTCTTGGAATTTTGATAAGCCCAAAAAATTTTGGGCAAAACCTTGTGTTATTTCTGTAGGTTATACTCGAGAGACTTTTTGATCAAATCAATGATTACTTTATTAGTGGCTTTTATTTGACCATTTACTTGAGCATAATAAGAAGTCAAATGTATTAACTTAATCCCAAAGTTCTCAAGAAAAGTTGTTACATTTTCTAACATCATCTTTTGATTGATCGTGATTGACTGAACAGTACTGAACCAAAAAATGATGTAATTATTAATAAACTTGATCATATCAACTTGGGATACCGCTTTTATTGGCAAGGCTTCAACCCATTTGGTAAATTAGTGAGTGGTCACTATTATGATGGTGTATCTTTCATGATTTTAGGTGAATCTTTCCGATTAGATTCATGGTTCATCCATGAAATTATCATAGTTTAATAATAGGGTATTGTTCGGTAGCGGGTACCTTAGCATAATTAATGCAATCCTGATGCATTATTGACCAATTATAACAATGCTAATATATTAGCCATTTCATTTTGCGACATGATCAATGAGCCCCACAAATTCTCTTGTGAACCTTAATCATTATTATTTGAGCTAAACACTTTAACAACATGCCCTAATATCTTCGCTTATATAAATCAATGTCTAATAAAACATAATTTAATGTCCTACAGGGTGTTTTACTATCCGGCTATTGAGATGATCGATATAGGCATTGTGTCAACTTAGTTCTCCTGTCATTGAGTTTCTTAGATTCTTGTCTCTATTCAGTCATCAAGGCTATTGAAGGATGTATTTCATCTATCGATCTATAACTCGAGGCCGACCCATCCAAGTTGTTTGCCACGTAATTGTCAAACTTAGTATATATGATAACTTAACTTTAGTGAAGGCACCTAGTAAATCATTTGCATGTTAGTGTAGAGGCAATAAGTTAGAATTGTGGCATTGATAATCTCTTATGAGTTGACTGAGAATAACATGAGAATCACCAAAGATCAATACCCTTTCTATGCCAATAGAAGGTATCAAGTCTAGATCATAGATGAAAGCATGATACTCTACTTCATTATTGGTAAGGTCTCACTTTAGGATATAGTGAACATTCCTATCTTTCTCGTTTGATAGATGGCACACACACCAATTTTCATTTCTTTACTATACTTAGAACCGTCAAACATCATCCATTATAATTGTTCGACCACCATACTCTATACAACATCTAAAGGATCAAGTACTTTAATACACACAAAATATGTGAGGACTATGACTTATCCTTTACTACTTTGAAAGGTAAATGTTCTAAGTCAAAAGGACACAACTTAATCACTCATTTTACCCGCCTGTTTTGAAGAGTTGGATGACCAAGAAGGTATCATAAAATATCAATTTTGCAAACTACATATACCTTGGTAGACAACAAGTAGTACTCTAACTTCATATAAGCATGATACAAGGTCAAACGCAATTTTTCTATTGGAGAATATTGAGACTCAATATTAGTGAGTGACCAACTCCAAATAGAAAATAACTTACTTGATTTGTCATGGTATCCTATGCTAGAAGGGCACAAATGGAGTTCTCTATAGTGGTGATGTAAAATTTGAACATTTTCCTTAAAATAGAGAGTACTAAAACGGATGATCTTGCTAGATAAACCTTGATTCTCTTAAATACTTGTTGTTCAAAGCCTCAATGAAGTCATCATCATCTTTCAACTTGAGAAATGTTAAAGGGGTCATCTTCCTTATAGCATTGGCATTGAAGCGCTATAGATAGTTGACTTGCTCGATCAAACTTTGAAGCTCCTTTTTAGTCTTGGGTGATCTTGCATTGATGATGGCTCTAGCCTTGTTTGCGTCAACTTTGATTCTCTTATTATGTACCAAGAAACCCATGAAATGTTTTACGAAAATTTGGTAGGATTCATTTTTAAATTTTGCCTTTGCATATGCTGAAAAGCATGCTCAAGATTAAACATATGTTATTCAAAATCTTCTTATTTACATATAATATGATCAATGTAATTTTTTATGCTTTTTCCAATCAAATTAAAAATATAGTTTATCGCTCATTGTTATGAGGCCCCAACATTTTAAGTCCAAGAAACATAACTATTGACTCATAGATTCATAATGTCCCTGGGCATTGGAATGTGGTTTGATAGGTATCCTTGTGGTTTATCTTGATATGGCTATACCCTGAGGTGTCATACATGAACGCTAAAATCTCATGACCAATAGTTCTATCAATTAGCATATCGACCATGAAAATCACATATTGATTCTTAGGTGTGGCTAAATTAAGATTATGATAATTGGTGCACAACTACAACTTATCGTTCTTCTTAATCATGGGACAACCAATCTACATACTGAGTTGTCTAAATGAATTTAGTCTTCGAGAGATATTGGATCTCTTATTTAATCACCATGAGCATTTCAAGCTTGAATCTCCTTGCTGACTACTAGTGAGGTTGCTTCGTTGGTTTCAGTAGGATTGTAAACTCAAGCATATCTCAAGGCATACCTAGTATCTTGTGGTATTCCCAAGCAAAGCAGTCATTGTATTGTTTTAGTAACTCGATTAACCATGATTGATTCTCTTAAGGTAAGATAGTTCTCATCTTCGGTGGTCTAATTGTTCCTTTTGAACTCAAGTTCACCTCTAATAGGAGATCAACCGAAATAAAACTCGGGTCATCCTTCTTGTTAAGACAAATGAATTCCGCTCCTCCTCTAATGGGTGGTATGACCAATTAGACAAGTAGAGGTTCGCTTCTCCCCCAAGCTCCTTTGGGTTACTTGTCTTAATTCTCTACTTGGCATAAGCAACCTTCAGTTGATAGAGTCAATCCATAATAGCTCGAGGCTAGCTATCCAAAATTTAGGGAATTAGTCATATATCGGCCTCATCAAAAGTGAAGCCATGAGTTATCAACTAACAGGATCTCATGCCATCAAGGCCATCAACTGCTTTGTTCATCTATAACATCAACTTTTGGTGTAATGTTGATATGAGTGTATCCAGTCTCTCTCGAGGAATAAAGAATATTCTTGGTTAGCGTCAATGATGAAGAATAGAGTATTTGAGATCCTTGACCCTATTGTAAGTTCTAAAACTATTACCCCTATTATGATTGATGACTCTCTTTGAGAGTTGGACATTTGAGTTTCATGGGAATTAGATTGAAAACCTTTCTTCTATGAACATGTCTTGAGGTATCATATGACATCACATTCAATACTACACCTTAATCAATGAACACATGTCTCAAGGGATGGCCATTTATCATAACCATGATATATAAAGATTGAAGATGCTTGAGTGATGAAGAGCAACGACCAAATGATTGCATGGCTTGCATGGAGGGTATGATGGTGTATATATTGCTGAGGTTGGAGAGGTTTCGTCAATTTGAGATGAATTTCTCCACCCTATAGGACATGACTTTTGTGATGACCATAGTGATTTTTTGGCCCATCCAAGTATCATGTGGCTCCTGGCTTCTTCAAGTGGTATGAGTTCACATGGTTAAACTAGTGTGGATGTTACTATAGTGACTTCTTAGAAACATCATGGTGGGGATGTGATGGAGGCCCCAGTAGAGGAAGCCGAAGATGATCATGATGTGTCTCTAAAGGTACCTTGTTAGTTTCTTAATGTGATTCACGACGAGCCAGATTCCAAGAGCAACCTTGTAGTTGAGGAGGCACATGTGGAATATGACTCCTTATCTATAATGAAGACATGGGTGACACTACATCTTGATGGACTTGTGTATATGGATGAAGAACATGCATGCTTCTTTCTATAGGATAGTTTGAAGAAGACCACCTCATATATATGCATTGCCCTCTTCTTTGGTACTAGGGTGTGGCCAAAGAAGACGTAGGGTAGGGGCAATCAATCTTCACCTAGATTGTGTGGCGGCAGTTTCCAACATGTGAGAGGACCACAACTATCTATATGAGGCCAACGGTCTTTTGAAGGAGCAACATGCGGTTGGGGTGTCAATAGGTGGTGCAGGCACCATAGGGGTTGGTTGTAGGGTAGTGGGCATGTGTGCAGTGCACATGTAGTACTACATTGGGAAGATGGCATGCCAGAGTGCAAGGCATGCTAATAGGATAGAAGTTGTGTATGGATGGCCTTGGGCGTGTTGTAGTATAGCGACCAACGGTGAGGCTTTGGGATGGTTAACTTTGATGATATTGTAGACCGAATGAGACCGAGTGATAGGGTCATCATGGCAGATGTGCAAGGCAACCCTTAATGCATTGAGTGGATGATGATGCATGGTGGACAGATGAGTGTCCTTGTGTGTATGCACCAAGTGGATGAGTTGGAAGCTAGAGGCTTGCAAGTAAAGGTAGAGACCCATTGAGTCAGGGAGCGATCATCATGGTGGAGTTCACTTATCGGGACCTCGAGAGAAAGGTACCCCTTAGCCAGAGGAGAGTTGTTACAACACCAATTTTGGGTGCTCACATCATGCACCGTGCAGGTGGCTTACGAGTCACAATTAATCCCTTGATGTTCCTTTGCACATTTTGCTTAGAATTTTATTATTATTTTTCTTTGATACGTAATAAGTGGCCCTATGCAATGAACATTAGAGTGTTTAGCGAGTATTACTAATTTGTATTTAGTTTAAGGTAATTTGGGTCCAATATAGGTCATTTGATTTAGCATTTGGTTTACCATTTGGTTTTGATTTGAAGCGGTTCATTAGGGTCTATTTCATGTGTTAGGGTTTTGCTATTTAAGCTCTCATAGAGCTTTTGTAATGGGAGTTCAGCTATTAATAAAGATTATACCTTACCTTTAGAGAGAGTGTGTATAAAGAGGTAGTTTTTATAAAGACTTTATATTTTGAGCATTATTGAATATATAAATATATGAGAGAAGTTAAAATTCATGAAAGACACTTGTCATGCTCCCCTTTTTCTCTTATTACTACCATTTTATCAATAAATTCTATATTACATTTATTTCAAAATAAGACAAAAGAGAGCTCTTATTTAAAAAGGTTATTATACATTTATGTACATGCCTCAATCCTTGACTCAATTAACCTAAAATCTCATTTGAACCTAACTTAGGTGACCTAAGCTCATTCAACCCACGTTTATTCTAGCCTACCTAATGTTTGTGGTTCTGAAAATTTATTTTAAGTCAAACTCCCTAGCTAAGGATTATATTAAAATTTTAATTATGAGCAATGCATGCCTTAGCCATGACTCAACTCACCTTATTAGAATTAGGTCCACATCAATCCACAATGAGTTGTGTCACTTTGATGGTTCAAGACCAACAATTATATAGCTTCATCAAGGTCTCAAGCTATTCAAGTGGGTTGAGTCACTCTTATGAGTCATCCGAGCCATGTCAAACCTCCAAGCCAAAGTGAGCCACCCAAGTACTATCCAAAACACATGGGAGCCAGCTATTCAAGCTTACATTAAAAGATCAAGCCAAAATGGAAGCCATTTGCCACATTTAGCTTTAAAATCAAAGAAAAATATTTTTTAAAGCTTTAAATTCCTACCTTGAGATATTGTAGGGATCAAATATGGTTTTATTCTTATCTCTAAGGGGTTGAAGTCTCCTCTATAAATAGGCTCTTTGGCCTCTCATTCTTTCCTTTCCTCTCTATTTTGTGTGGTTGATGTGTGTGCATGCTATCAAAGGGGAGATCCATCAAGACGGTTTGTTGCAACGATCACACAAGGCCCAACCGACCATCAAAAGAAGATACACCAAGAGTTGGTTGTCCCTTGCTTAGCATCTTAGCTTGTGAGTTCATTTTTTTTACCCACTATAGCTAATTCCTTGTTTTATTAGATTTCCTTCTCCCTTAGCATCCCTAAAGACCCTTTTGTCCCCTTATCATAGTTGTTATCACCTTAGGAACCGCCTCCCATCTAGTTGTTACTTTCTTTTAACCCTTAGCATTGTTAGCCAATCCTAATAGATTGTATAACTTTCTCCTTTAGCTGCAGCCCTATTAAGTATTTATTAGTTTATATTTGTTTCTAGGCATATTAGCTTTCAATACTTACATTCTTGCATATCATCGTTTAGGTTCCTCCATCTAGTTTTTTTATTATTACTCACATCTTCTCTCCCTTTACAACCTGATTTTTTGACGCATCATAGACCACAATCCATCCTAGCCCCCTTAGATTAAGCCTCAATATGTCCTAGGTACAGACCGACCCCCTTTTATTTTATTCAAATCTCTTCTTTATAGTTCATTGAATCCGTAATTCCTAACCCCTTTCATTACTTATAATTCCCATACAACCTATAGTTCTTTTAATCCTTACGTTTTGCCCAAGACAATACCCTAGCCGCAACATCATAACCTTGCATTGCATCCATCTTACGCATCTTAGTTTCTTAATTCTGTTAATTCAACACCATAGCTGCATCGGATTTCATAGGGTTTTTGCATTTTGATCATTGTTAGGCCTAGATTAAATTCATGCATCCTCAGTCTTCACTAGTCCCTTTCATCCTTGCTCTTAATCACATCGATCAGCATAACATTAATTAAATTTTCACTTGCATCCTCGGCCTTAGTTTTGCATCCATAGTTAATTCCTCTTTTAAGATTTACACCCTAGGTTTTAACCCTTAGTTGCCCTACATTCTGATATTTTGATGACGTCAATTTCATACATAGCATACATATTCATATTAGCTGCATAAGCCCTTGTCTTCTTTATTTAAATTAGATAAATATCATATTCAAGCATCGTCCATATAGATAAAATTTTGCCACTTAGATTAGTTTCAGCATATATATACATTCAAGCATTATATAGGCGATTTCATTTATACATTATTAGTTGTTACCTTTTAGAAATAGTACTCTTTTCATATAGGGTTTCCTGAAATTTCCAGAATAAGCATAACATGATTAATTGCATCTTAGCATAACCTTCGTAATTAGCATATAGACTTATTTCAGCATAACATATAAATTTATTTCAGCATAGCATATAGTTTATTCAACGCATCACATAGCATAGATTCCAACATATCATATAGTTGAATATCATACAGATTATTTCAGCTTATCATATAGATCTTTTTTTAACATATTTCAACATACTTACATTTTATTCTTACACATAATTTTAACACTTAGGATTTATTCCAGCACATCATCATATAGTTAATTGAATTATCCCATATTAGAATCGTCCAAGCCATATCAATATCCACATTAGGGTTAATCAACCCAATTAAGTCCACACCCATTTAGGATTCAAAATCGTCCCAATTAGATCCATATCCAATTCTAAGTTTTTACCCATTTAGGATCCGTATCCAAGTTAGAATGAAACTCAAAATTAGAACCATGTCCAATTTAGATCTAAATCAAATTAGGACCCAAAACCAATATAAATAAGAACCCTTTTATGCTGAAAGGTAATTTTCTCCTTTTATTAGCCATGTATTTTATAGTGTAAGAGTCAATCCTTATCTACTAGAGCAAGAAGGTAATTATAGAAGGAACTTAAATAGGGTTTGCAATACAAAAAGAGTGAATAAGAGGTGAGTCATCCCGGATATAGTTTTTATTTTCTTTCAATATATTAAGAAGATTGGATACAAGTTGAGGATTCCACAAATTCTAAAATTTGTATACAGAGAGCGAAGGCAAGTTCTTATTCTTCCTATTACTTTCAATTGGGGCATAGGTGTGTGTGTGCAGATGGAGAGAAGGGTGAGGCAAGAAGATATAGGTGATGGGCGGCTCCAGGTATGTGGAGTATCGGGTTATGGCCTATTGGGAGAAAGAAAGGTTGTTCCATCACAGTTTATTTCGTTGCGTGTTCCGGGAGATTGGATTGAGGCAATAGGGTGCAATGGTTGCCATCATTGAGATCTTGTAAGAACCATTTTCACGAATCCGATAGAGTGATAGTAACATCATGCCTCTTGAAGTTGTGGATGAGGCCTATGCCTCTCCAGACAATCCCCTCAATCTATAAAAAAGTAGGCTAGTTGGGCAACCGAATGGGTTTGGGTAACTCTCGTTCATTGGCCCACCACTCCTTTGACCTCAAGTGCATTGCCTTGACTCGACATGGGTCAGATTGGTATGATGCTGTCCTTACCCCTTCAACCTCATAGCCTTTATGTGCCATCCACTATAATGGTGTAGAAAGGCAACGTGGGGCTATCTTTAGCTACAATAAACACAATCAAGAATGGGTTTGTATTAGTTTTAAGTTGTTTTTCATAGTTTGATGTATGACCATGCAAAAATTGATGCACTAGTTTATGCCACATAAGTTAAGGTTGTGTTGTTTACAGTATCACCAAATCTTCCCAAGCTCATCTCGAGAGGGTCTCAAGTGACCTTTGGGAAGGCTAATTTGTCGATCTTTGAAGAACAAGTTAAAAATTTGGCTGTCCTTTGATGTATCGAACATACATGGCTTGTTCTCATTAGCTTCTTTCTCTTTCCTTTTTAGAGGTTGAAGAGCATTGCATACGTACGAAGGCCTTTGAGTTAATTCAACAACCATAATTTCGGATAAGTCAAACTCTTTGTCGGTCTCCTGCATCATATATTATAAATAAGAGATCAAGTCCTTGCGTTGAGTCATCTTTGGCTATTCACTCTTGTTGAATGATATAGTAGAGGTATTCATGATATAGTCAACATCCATTGCTCGATTAGCCAACTGAATGAAGGTAGGACAAAAATGACTTCACGACTCCTTCATCTCTCACTACAAATAGTTTTATATCAAGGCCACATATTGGGCCTCAGTGAACTATATATGGCAGAGACTAAAACTTCTCAAAGAAGACTTCAATAGTTTCTCTAGCTTTTTGTTGGAGATTCATCAAGTCAGTGGGAGTCGGTTGTGGACACATCTTATTTTAGCATTTGAGAAATGCTTTCTATATCTCATCAATATTTAAATCAACCCAGACTTCAACAACATATACCAAGCATATGATTAGCCTATAAGGGATGACACAAAGAGTTTGAATTTGTCCAACTTGTTGTCATCCAATTCTCCATATTAAAGGGTAAATCATGTCAAATGCTCACAAAGTATTTACTATCTTCCTCAAGAAGATTGTGAATGTCACCTTGAATCTCCTTAAAATAGGAGCAAGTGTGTTGACCCATTCAAGGTATGACTTACAATCAACCTCGATATCCAACATCTAGAGATTGATTCCAAATGTATTTCAAATCAAATCGATGACTCCATTGCGATTCAAAGACATGTCCTCAAACTCTAGAGGTTGATTTGACATTTGATTACCAAAAACTTGATATTGTCAGTTAGACTACAACAACAATATTGGATATATTGGGCAATGGCTTGATACAAGGTCATTGTTGTAGGACCTATGGGCCATATTCTATGGGTTGTGAGGGTGAATGAAACCCCATCCCCGCATGAGCAACCATGAAATTAGGTGTAAGTGATGACACCATGGGTTATGACACTTGGTATGTCTCTTTTTGGGACCTAGACTCTTGTTGGAGGTCACTAAGATTATATCGGGTGGCATTCAAGCAATATTGACTCATCCATTTTAAAAATTGGGTCTCCAATCCATAGAGGACTCAGGAACGGTATCACCTCCAATGTAGGTACTGGAAGTTAGCCATCTTAGAGAGGGAGTTTGAGAGACTGCTTCAATAGTCCATCTCTTCTTCTCAGCCAGCAGGTCATGTCATTTTGATCTTGAATAATGACTAGCTTATTTATAATCGTAGTGAGCATAAATTCTGCCATTCAATGAAATAACACTGGAGATTGTTGCAAACAATTGACAACTAATGACTTTAATCGTTCAAAAGCCACCTCGTCATCTGATCAAATGTTGGAATAGATGATGGGTTCTACATTTGAGAGTGTGTTGGATGAGAGAAAGAATTATGACCCAATGAATCGTCTTAGTATGACACTTGTGAGCTCTCAGCAGGTGAAGGTAAAACATGATCCATATATGTGTTAGAGGATGCTATCAGATATACTTGATCATATTGAGTTTGCATAAACTGCATTGCTCTAATAGAAAGCATGTAGGTCCTACTCGGTATGCCAAAGAATGTATTGTAGCTTAAAGTGATGATACGTGTTGTAGCCTAAAGTGGTGATACAACTTGAATGAGAGTTTGATAAGCCCACAAGATTGAAGTATGAATGTAGGGCATGCTAGAGAGCTCACCCTCATTCTCAAGGGACATGGATAAGGCTTTAGGCAACAAAATGGATTTCAAGAACTTTATTGTGTATATCTCAATTATATTCGAATCACACAATTGAATGGAGCACTTGGAGTAATCGAAAATACATTTAGAATGCTATGCCATAGCTACTCCCAGGAAAATATGGAAACAAGTAGAAAAGTAAAAACAGTGGAAGTATTGATGTTCTCATATCTAAGTAACACTTGCTATTTATAGATCTCCATTGAAGTAGCAAAGAATAAGTTCATCTTTCTTGGACACTACTTCCAATAACTTCCATTTTATTGTTATTGCTTCCTTTTCACTATCATATTAGGTAGAACATGCCAACTGCTCCTCACCACTCCTCCATACCATAAGATCCATCGATATTTTGAGTCAGAGCTTCTCATTCTATCTATTGGGATCCCTCAAAATTTCTACCACGTGTCCCTTTTCTTAGGCATTTGAGTTGTACCACATACTTCCTCCATTTTTTAGCATCAACAGTAATGTATGATATAGAACCATATTATATAACACTTCTCTAATATATCATACAATATTTTATGGTTCAGAAGTGAAGCTTGAATCGTATAATTTGTATGACCCAAGATATATTGATGGGTTCAAGATATGTCCCTCGCCAACAATATATTTTGCAAGATATGCATGCTTTAATGTTTGAGGTTGGTGGTTGGGGAAGACTCTCCTGCTCATGGGGGTAGAGATGAGGGGAACTTCTATCATAGTGATGGGTACGAGTTATATTCCCCACACCGCCTAAGCCCCGCCTCATAAACATCCCTACCAAAACAGGAAGTCACATGTAATAGACTTGGCTCCTTGACTTGATTTGCCATCCCTAGAAACAATTTAAATACATTCATGCTTTACAATAAAATGCTAATATGAAGAAACATTAGAAACTGCTAATAAGAATTGATAAACGGTCCCAATGTAAAAGAAAGCTTGATTTTGGTTATGGTTTCCATCACAACTTTGGATTTTCAGTATGAGGCACCAACTAATAGTGCACTTATTCTTTAGCAAGTGTTGCCAAGCTGTCATGTGTCTTAAGTCTAGGGTTGGCAAATGTGTAAAAACATAAGAAACACAAGTTGAAGAACAAAACTCATTTATGTCTTCAATGATGAGTTGTTTTTGGATGTTACTAATTCATATATCTTTTTTATCATTTCTTTCAAAATTACCTTTTTTAATTTTTCTCTTTTCAATACTCTCGCTACATACATCATTTTCCCAAAAAAAAGATTCATCCATGAAGAGTGATGTGGTTGAGACGCGCCATTTTTAGATAAAGACACACCCACAATGCATTGCTCTTCAAATAGTGATGCATCACGGGTGTATTTGTATTAAATAAAGCATCCCTTAGGCATGTCTCATCATTGGTCGTTGATTTCTTCTTTCGTCTCAAATGATCCTTATTTTCTATCTTTTTTTGTGAGATTTATGTTTAGATCGAGATAGAGATTAAGAATAACAGAGAAAGAAGTCCGAAAAAATTGATAAAAAGATCAAAGAATAATTCATGAAAGTTTCAAAAAAAAGTTGAAGAGGGCGAGATTTACATAAAAATCAAATGATTAAGAGAGACAACAATATTAAAAGAGGTTGTCGGGGAGAGAGAGATTGAGAAGGGTTGTTAGGAAGAAAGGTGAAGCAAAGGGTATGCATAGGGATCATCGGGAGAAAAAGAAACAGATGAGCAAGGAGGAAAAACTTGCCAAAAGGGAGAAAAGAGAAACAATATGCAATAGGAGTAAATTTAGATTTTTTATAAAGAAGAGCGTATGTTTTGTAAAGTGGGTGTATGAATAGTAATTATGTTGTGTTTTGGCTGGTGTGTTTTTGAGAAAGCGAACAGGTGCACCAAGGGCATTAGCCCACCTGTCAGGGCTCTCCATTTGTGTGATGGCTGGCCCTGAGTTCGACTCCGAGAGTCTTCAGCCTCCTATTCTACATGATGGGTGGCGACAATCAAATGCCTACAACATATACCAGTGGTGTGAGGACGAAGGGAATAAGCATAATAAGTTATATCCAGAACAGGTGACAACAGATTTTCCATTTACGTCGGCCCACATATATATGCATCAACCTAATCCATTCATAATCAAGTCATAGGACTTACATGCTCTTCGTTTTTGCTATAATGAGAAGCCGAAGCTTTACGCAAACACGCATGCCTCAAGAATTGAACTCACCACCTGCCTTCAACTAGCTAACGCTCTACATGTGACTTGGATGTGTTTCAACTGAGAAAATTTTTAGCATTTTTCGTGGTCTTTGTGAGCCGATCCAAATGCTTACTCTTCATGTGGCCCAAGGTCATGAGTGAGCTGGGAATGAGCACAACCTGTCCGACCTACGAGCAACTCCGTTTGTTTACTAGTACCAAGGATGCATTTGATTTGCGGTGCAAGAATACTAGATCTGTAAGCCTAAACCTAGATGAGCTTGGAATCATGATCTCGTGTATGATTCACGAGTATTACTAATGCTTGCTTGGGTTTTGTGCGAGGTAAGTAACAACATGAGATAAAGATGTGTTGGGGTTTTGTTCATGTGGCCATCTTCGCTGGTGGTGTCAATTCTTTTTTTACTCCAAATTCGAATCACGAAACTAATTTTGACTCAAATTAGAATTATGAAACTACACTTCCATGACTCCGGCTGTTCCGTCGGTCCGGTTTCGGGAAGCTCCCGACTCGTTGACATCGTCTTCCCGCGTAGAAGTGCCGCATTTGCGCGAACGTTCAGGTGAAAAAGGGGTGTGCGGAGTGAACTCCAAATTTTGACGCTTCCCTCTTGTTGGTATTTGTTCAAAAATGGTGTGGGCGCTATCACCCGTCGACCCTTCTCTCGGTAAACTTTCTGATTCCGCCATTAGTTCTTAGAACCACCTTATTATAAACCCGGAATCTATCGTTTTCTGTTGCCTATGTATCCGTAATTTTTTGATCTTTATTCGTATCACCACCTTCTATATCTTGTTAGTTTTCCTAGTGTTTATTGTGAACTTTCATTATGATGTTGATCGTGGGCATTTTGAGATGATTCTCAGTTTGAACTTTGAACTCAGAACCGCAGTGGATTCTTACCTAGTGTTTGGTAGTTATATGAATAGGATACTCCTCTTTGTCTTGTTGGAATCTCTTTAACTTTTCTTGCTTTGGTTCATACTTACACCTTACAAGGGCTATTACGGCAAGCGACAAATTCGCGGATGCCGCAGAAAGAAGCAGAAAATGCAAATAAAGACAACTAAGACCTGGCTATACACAGGATGAAAAGCCAGTGTACACTAATTATGAAGTATGTGCATATCCATAGTATGTTATTACACTAGTTCATGCATATGTAGATTAACACTTCTCTTCAAACTTGCAATGAGGGAAGATTTTCTGTGATATAGGACTGAGGAGATTTTCTGCAGAAGTTCACAGGTTGATATTCAGATGTCCGATGGAGAAATGGAATTCTTAGAGTTCTTGTGTTTACGGTGTAGCATGTTTCTGTATTTTCTTGTACGTGGAAATGGATTTTTGGATATATGTATGCGTGCTTGCATACATATATATATATATATATATATATATATATATATATATATATATATATATATATATATATATATATATATATATATATATATATATATATATATATATCTGTGTGTGTAGGCACACACACTCTCTCTCTCTCTCTTCACTCTTGTTGCCATGACAATTTTGATGTTGCATTAAGTATTATGAAGCCGACTAATTTCATGATGGCAAATGACAATTGCTATTCCTGATATTGGAGACAATGCTAACATCCTTTTGTTTCTGTTGCTAAGATATCTAAAATTCTTCTAGGACACAAAACAAAGGCATGCAAGAGTTTGATTGTTATATCCTCTTTAATAGGTGCCAGATTAGCAAAGCTAAAGAAGGAAAGGAAGTTTAGAGAAGTCCGTTTGAGGTAGACTTCTCAAGACATCTGATAACATGCTTATAAGGATTATACTGATAATGGTTAGCCTGCTGAAATCGATTCACAGGATGGACATCATTAGCAATACTAATCTTTGTCTCAGAATCCAATTAATTGGACCTGAAGCCTAGTGGTGTATCCATCTAAACTTTGTCTTAGAAACCACCATTTAGGGAGTCCTTTTATTTTTCACATGGAAACTAGACCTTTTATTTTTCATACGGGAACTACTTATTAATGCTATAGCTCTATACATACACGCATATGAGGATTGTTGTATCTGCTCTATACTGTGATACCATAGTTCTCTTATTGCAAGATACTTGTATGGTATGACATGCCTTTCCGTGGTATTGTTTCATATTTTTTCTTTGAGCACCTCGCCTTTGTACTTGTGATACTCCCTTTAGTTCTTAATGCTTAAAAAAATACATTGTGCCTTTTTTAATTTCTGTGGCAGGTGCACTAAGATACTATTTCTTTTCTAAAGGAGCTTATAGAGTGGGCCGAAAAGGTAATTTAGAGTAATCTGGGTATCTTCTTGGAAACTTGAGATCCAACTTGCGAGCCATAAAGTTCTACTTTTGACAGCTTTTGGTCTTTTTATAGTGTCTGTGTTCCCATTTTGCAGTAAGATGATTTTTAGAGTTTTTTTTCTTAGAAAAACATATAGAACTGAGAGTTGGTAGTTTGAGGAAGAGAGTGTACTTGCACACAGAATAGAAGACGAATGAATGGATTTCATATGGGTTGTGAGCTACTTTCCAGTGGCATTGTTGTAGGAGAAGAACATTTTGTATTACTTAGATCCCTTATTATTGTTAATGCTGCTTCAAGCATATTTAGTTTTCTTTTTTGAATGTGGGCAGCTTGTCTGTATATTTCTCACATCACATTGATGTGCATGTGAAGATACATCATGGTCTGTAAGGTTGTGTGTATGTATATGTGTGTGTGTGCGCACTTGTAGGCATTGTTGCACACACACACACACACACCTCCCAACACATCTATATTCAAACATATGTAACAGACAGGTGCAAATACTGAATACGACAAAATAAAAAGTGAAGGGAGAGAGCAGCGGCTGCATCCTCACCTTACAAGAAGGGAGAGAGCAGCTGCAGTGTCACATCCTTCTCTAGCCCAACACGTCATTGCATGATGTTTTTCTGTGACATATGTATGTATGTATGCATATACACATAGGCAGTTGGGCCCTTCCAATAGATACCACCAACCATTAGGACAAATCATAGCTGGAGAGCCGAGAGGTACTTGCCATGCATATGAGTCTTATTCCTCCTCAATCTATCAAGATGAGAACCATAAAGATAAGGGGAATGATCAAGAGATATGTAACTGTTTGGTGCTTTCATCCACAAGCATTGGCCAGAAGTAGGTCAGATCATAAAGCTGAACTAAATGGATCAGCACACAATGAATCATGGGTGATCTATACTCATGATTACCCTGTATGATGAATATGTTCATCGCATATAGCATTTGCATATAGGGGCTTGGTGGAAGTTTCCATGTTACACATCATGTCTTTCATTAGAGAAAGGTGGTCGAGTGGGTTTCTCCTTTTGAACGGCCAATTCATTTTGTTCATGCATGTGAGCAGGGATGCAAAATTCCACATGATGGGCAGGCGATAAAAGGAGAAGGTATCATGTTCAGAACTTTAGGAAAAAGCATTAAGAAGCAAAGATGAAATAGATTTTCATAACTAAAGAATGGGAAATACGTTGACATGCAATTATCTTATATGATATGTCAGTAATATAAGAAATGCAATCAGCGAGAAGAATATATAGGAGAGATGAATACAATCACACTAAAGAACAGACATGTATTCAGAAAGTAACAGCACAGTAAGTTGATAAAATCACTTCACGTTTCTTGAAAATGTGCTGTCGCACATGATATGGCCCAAGCCTGCAGGCTAAGCTTTCGCAGAACCAAACTAGTCACCAGTGCAAGTCAAAGTATGCCCAGTGAATGCCTGCGCTACATCAAGCTGTCTGAAGCGAGCATCTACCAATGGATGAAGTCCACAGCGACCTAGGTAGACTACTCAAACTATGGAAAAACATTCTAAGGGACCCAATCTATTGTTAGACCCTACCACTAGGGGGGCTCTACCCAATTACGGATAAATGCTAAGTAAGAGAGAGCCATGGGACAAGAAAGGAGGCAGAAATTTCAATTACTTGTGCATAAACTCTTACAAGGATGGCCATTATGTACTTAGATATGGCCAACTCAATACAAAAAAAGTGTAATTATCTGCAAAAATCACAAGCATGACCTAACTACTTAACTGTATAATCATCGCTATCAACAACCCCTATCTCCTGAAGTTCATCATATTTGAGTATTTCTCATCCTTTAACCAGGATCAATCAACCCTACCCCACACATTGATAACCACCACATTTAATGTGCACAAGGTTGTTTGCTTGCTGCCCGAGCCATCTAGTTGGCCAATCCTTCCTTTGAGAAGCAATCTACATGTATGATGACGTGGCTGCTTCCTCTCCATAGCACCAGGTGTGCCTGTCACATGACATGAAAGTATTCAAGGTAAGTGATTAGAGGGTTGGAGATGGTTGAAGGCTATGCTATCAAATAGCGCACTATAGCAGCCCCTATAGTGCTATACCGAATTAGCGGCCGTCCTTCGGGACCTCTAATAGTGATGCTAGGACCGTTATAGCGGCGCTAGGGCCGTTATAGCGGACCGCTATCGCGGTTTGCTATATTAGGAATAGCGTAAATGCATTCGATCGGGTTCATCGAATGGATATGGATCGACCCAATGACCCAACCCAATTCCTAAAAACCTAATAAATGACGATTCTCCTCCCCCCTCTCGTGCGTTCGATTCTCGTCTCCTTGGTGCCCCCTCTCGTGCGTTTGGTTCTAGTCTCCCTGGTGCTGCCGCTACCACTACCACCCACCTACTGCCACCACTGCCCATCACCGCTCAAGGTAACTCCCTTTCTCTTGACCTCTCTCCTACTCTGCATCTCTCTTTGTCTCTGCTCCTTTTCTACCTCCCTCCCTTTCTCTGGCTCTGTGTCTCTTTGTCTCTGTCCCTCCTCTACCACCTCCCTTTCTCTGCCCCCCTCTCGTGCTTTGTGTTTCTATGTTGTTGTTGTTGTTGAAGTTATGCTACAAAATCATCATTTTATTGATAACAACTAGAAAATGATATTTGGAGGAAGGTAGTGCAGGTCGGCGCCCCTTGGCAGCCACCACTCTGCATCTCACGGTTTCCCTTTAATTAAACCTAATTACAAAACACGTTTTTATACTACTCATTCTAACTTAAAAGACTTTACTACCTCTAATTAGTAACTGATATAACTTAGCTCCCAATGAATCAGATTCTGATCCATTGGGATCCAAATTACATATGACTAAACCTATTTACAATATAACGTCCTTAAACATAAAAAGACAATAAGAACAATTTCAACTTGATCTCCAACTGTTGTCCCTCCTTCTCTACCCCTCCCTTTCTCTTTACTTCTCTTTCTATCCCCTCTCCTGCTCTGCCTCAAGGTAAAGTTCAATATACCTTGTTTAGGAAATTTTGTTGAACAAAGTTATATATCAAATGACCTCACTTAGTAGTGTGAAGTGAGGTAGATAAGGTCCATGCATCTATTTTTATAAAATGTTAGTTTATTTTGACATTTTTCTTGCTAGTTAAGTATTTATTATGTTTTCTATAGTGAGTATGGAATCATCATCAAGTGCTGCCACTTAGTGTCCAAGTGGCGGTGGCAATGGTAGTTGTGGCACCAACATTAGCTGTACAATTGGTATTCAGTTTTCTAATCCATCGTACAACTATAGATCCCCAGTTTCTAAGAAACTAAGATGGAATTGGAGGTTGACAAAATTTAGGATGGATAATATGTCAGTATTTTGCACGTTATGTGACCATGTTTCTACTAGTGGAATAACAATTATGTTTTTTTTTAAATTTCTTTGCTTAATATTTAGAATAATTTTGTTACATTTATGTTTTTGTTTTCAAATTTAAGGTTAACAATTCAATATGCATGTGACACATGAAATTTATTGTTTGTTTTATTAGAAGTTAGAAGTAGAATTTGTTTATTTAGTTTGATTTATATTTATTAAAGAAGTGGTTGTGTTTCTTGATATTTCTTAGAAATTAGAGAATACATTATGTATAGATAATTTTTTAATTGTAAATAAAAGTGTATTGCCAAATCCGCTAATATCCCCATGCTATTGACATCAAGTGTTTATCAAGTAAAATTTGTGGTTAGACTCCCTCAACCTTGCACCGTCCTGTTGTCCCTGCCTAACTTTGTCCTGGCTCCTTTGGCTTTGACCTAGAGATGTATGGGACCAAGTTGAAGGTCCATTTGGACATGACCTCATTGCTCAACGCCCTTTGCTATTGCGAAATGTGACAAATGGAACAAAGATTGGAAAATAGTGGTAGAAAAAATGTTGATGCTGCTTCTTGTGATTGGTGATTTCAAATATTTTTATTATCACTTGATAACGGTCTATGTGTTCAGTTTCTGGGATTTTAAGCATTTTCATTTGTATCATGGTTGTAGATTGTGATGTGGTAGTTCAAACAGATAGAACAATTTCACGCATTCATGCCGAGGTGATAATTGATTGGGATCCCGTACTGAAAATGCTAAATGGTCACTCAAAAGTCATTTTGAAGGACCATTCAAAATTTGGTACTTTTTTAAACAAGGGGAGTGAGTCAAAGCCAATTTTTTCATTGCCAAACAAGCAAGTGCCTTTGAAAGATGGAGACTTGGTCTCTTTTGGGACTGGTCGTGCAACATTCAGGTAATTTAATATTTTTACATTAGTTCAAGTTCTGCTTCATGAATGATGATGCTCATTATTCAACATGCATTTCTTGATAATTATTGATGCTGATTTTTGTGTTCTATCCTTTCCCAATAATACAGCATTTTGTTCGTTTCACCTTTTGCATATAGTTGTACTAACACTATTTTGCTAAAAGTTTGCTTCTCCTTGCAGGTTTCACTTCATTCCTGTCTTGATATATATTCATCAAACTGAGCCCTCAAAAATGACACAATCTCTTCAAGATCTTGTCATGTTCATTGGTTAGTTTTGTCCTCAAGCAGTTCGCTCCTTTGAACATGAAATGTCAGTTACTTGCTTTATTACTTTTGCCCCCCGGTCCCCACCTACGTGCACATACCAACACCCAGCAGAGGCCCTGCGGCTAAGGGTCCTGTCCTTGGAGTTCTATCTGGGTTGTTCCATATCCCTTTTTGTCTGAATTACAAATAAAAGAATGATTAGATTTTTTCTTGCTGAGACATTACTATCATGAAATGTCATGAACTGCAAATCTGTTGTAATTTTAGTAGCCACTGTTTGTTGTTACCATGCTTCTGAGAAAAATGCCAAGTAAGTTGGAGTGAGCTTTATGCTTCACTTTCTTTCAAAGAAAAGATTAATTCAATCTTCCTTATCTATTGACCTCGTTATATCTTTCTTGTGAGAAATGTAAAAGTGCACATATAGAAGATGCTGCCATGGTATTATTATATTTCTTATGCGTTTCTAATGTTTTTTTTCCGAGGTGAGCTAAATTAATGGATGATTTATGTGGTAAATGGATAGATGAGTATGCCTGATAAGAGAGACAAAACAAAAGATGGGCCTGAGTGGTATGCCTCTGGAAGAGTGAAATATATTGACGTGAGTGACTTAATTGAAGTTTCAGAATTGGTAATATGATTTAAACTACAAAATGTGTCCAAAGTTTGGAGCGGAATCTTGATTCCTACCATGCAAATTATAACCAAAGGTATGCAATCCTTCAAGGTATTAAATTTAATATTAACAAGTTGTGCCACCATAATGGTGCTGACATCGGCTACACGATTACGAATCCAGGGAACAAGTTCATGGAGTATTCAGTATGCATGTGTGTACATGCACAGACATGGAGTAATATCTTGATTTTCTATTCATGTCAATAATGAACATAAACGAAAATTTGCCCAATGTTGGTTGACATTCTAACTTTGTAAAAAGTACCAACAATGTAGAAGATAATAATGGTGTAAAAAGATATAGTTGAGTATTTGTGGAAAATAACTTGGTTAAAGTTCCAGAATGCATGCCTAAGGATAGATATGAATACATGCCTAAGGGTAGATTTGTCCAGTTTTGGTCACTCGAAACTGGTATTTTTATTAAAAAATTATAATTTTCTTAAAATATATTGGAACCAGCTGCTTGGAACCTCCTCTTCGGGTTTGGTTCCAGTTTTATAAGCAGTGAAACTGGAACTGAGCCGGGTGGTCCTCAGTTCTGGGCACGGTTCTGGATTCAGTTAGTAACTGGAACCGAACCGGGTTGGTTAGAAACCGGTTATGTCTATCTAAGAGTTTGTATGTAAAGGTACGGATGAGTAAATGAGACAACATTTATTTACCCAAAAAAAGTACTCAAAGATATTAAGACAATAAATTTGCATGAAATTGCAATTTTGACTAATAGATAGCATCAATGTTATCCGTATCGCACGATATCGATACATATCGTATCGTGGAGTAACCTATATCGTATGATAGAGTTTATTGCACCAGTATCGCACGATACGGGCGATACACCCAAAAAAAAATTCTTATTTTTTTTTCAATTTTTTTTTCAAGTTTGTGGCCTCTCTTCGCCTCTCTTCACTTTCCTCCAAGGCATCCTTCGATATACTTGTTTGGGATTGCAAGTTGTGCATGGAACATGTAAATTTGAGTTTATAATTTCATTTATTGAATAAGAATAATTTGTGAACTACAAAATCATTTTCCTTTCTGTTGCCAACTTTTAGGTATATTTCTGCTACCAGTTTCTAATTTCATGAAATCACAAACAATGAAAAACAATTTGATTGTCTCGGTTCATTGAGTGGGCATTTCACAACTTCACTATTTTAGGGTTCACCTTACATGACTTCCATTGAGTTGAACATGATCAACGTGTGTGAGGCTTAACTCAATCTGTGAATTGAGAAATGGAGTTCAAGCATTAGTTAAAAAGCTAGTCTCCAGTAAGAGAAAAAGGGGATATCATCAAGTAACAATATCACATCACTGAGGTGTCATAGACTCAACTCAATAATCAAAGAAATGGAGCTCATCGTTTTGCTCACATATGAAAATTAACAAATATGACAACTACATGAACAAAGATATCAGTTTGTTAATTTTGATATATTAGATGAATGGATTATGAAAGATAACGAAAAAAATGCACTCCTAACCGAAGAAGACATTGCATGGATTAATTTGAAAGGAGTGCAACGACATCATGAAGGAGATGAAGATTTTGATTTTGAAGCAGAAGGTGATGAGAAACTTTGAATCTTCATCAAGGAGAAGATAAAAATTATTTAGTTAAGGATCCTGATAAGCTGATACAAATTTACGATATGTAAAATGTAAATATATTTCATTTTTTGCTTCAAAATATATAAATTTGGATGCAATTGTTCAATGTTGAATGCTCAATCTGTACTAAACTTTGTATTATATGAATTTAAAGCAATTACCAAATTTTTTCAGATTTTTTTCAGATTTTTATTAAATTTTCTTGAATTTTTAAATAAATTTTATATATTTTTAATATTAAAATATGATACGGGCGATACAATATGATACACCTGTATCGTGGAGCCCAACGATACGCGTCAGACAACACTAGATATCATTTAAGAAAATGGGATGGATAAAGAAATTGAAATGCTGTACATACTGATTTCAAGCATATGGGACAACAGTGCTTAAAGCTGTGAATACAGGCAAGCTGACTTGAACCAACCACAGCCCTTGTGAGCTGAGGAAACCGGTGGTTGGGTTGGGGCAGCATGTATCTTATGTGGGCCAGGAAAATACTAGCCCAGCCGAGCCCAACTCTCTTCTGAAAAACGAAAAAGAAAAAACACAATTTAGAACATCATTGCCACATATATATTAAGCTTCAACAAGGTATCATCGTGTATATACATACACAAATACATATATATATTATGCATACATATGAATGAGTTATTCTATAATTTGTAAACTGAAACATGGGACTAAGAGAAGTTCTTATTTATATTTTATATGCATATATATATATATATGTGTGTGTGTGTGTATGTATATATATTCATGTAATAATTATATATTATGTATATATAACTATCTGCTTTCTTTTTTATCTATTCTTGCTGGCCAGCTCGGCCCAACAAGCCTTTGCCCTCAAGGTCATGTGGCCTGGGCTGGCCCCATGGGCCTGATCCATTTCGATGGATCCAATACTGCTATTTGTCTTTCTTGGAACAATTAGAAGCTATAAATTGGCGTAGATCATGTCATCGGAATTTTCTATCGGTTTAGGAGGCACATCCTATATTTTAGGCTAGGGAGCCAATATGAAAATCTGGGAAATTTTCCATTCGAGTAAAATCAAAATGTAACTTAGTAAGAAAATATTATACACGTCAGTTAACATGGACGTGCTCCATAGTTCAAGCATTTGATCAACACAACAAGATGGTGGGTATGAGTATCAAAGAGTCCTGTTTTACAAAAGACTGTATCTAGGTATATTGTAGTACTTGTGGTTCCATTTTGTAGTTTTAATTGTTTTCCCTATGATTTGAATTAAAAAAGTTATTTTTTTCAAGATTAGTTTCTATTAATTTTCAAAGAGTGCCTTATTAAGCACTCCACTCATACAAGATGTCATGTGTGGGCGTTCAAAGAGTGCCTCTTTGTGAATGTATCTAGCTACTGTCTTGTCTTTGTAGAGCTCCCTTTTGTATTACTAAGAATTTTGATTAAAAAAAGTTTTTCGTAGGACTTAGTTTCTATGTGTGTGAATTTTTCCTTCTATGGATTATAGTGTTTGAGGTTTTTACGAGCGTAAAGGAATTATTATACCAGTTGAACCAAACTCGACTAGATTTCGAGGGATATCCACATGTAAGTATCATGAGGGATATCCACGTATGGGGTATTGTATGAGTAGGACTAACCCCGTTCTGGTTCCTGACCAGATTTCTCACAAAGCAAGGCCTCAGACCAATCCTCATTCCGCTTCCCATAGGGGTGCCTGTGGTATAGGGTGTTGTCATCCAAGCAGTCTGACCTTGGGACCATGGATGGTAGCCCAATGAAGGGGATGGTGGCTGGAAATGAAAGCTCCGAGCAGTTCAGAGATGCAAAGAGATCAATTCATCACTCTTCAAAATTTTTTCCACATACTCACCAATTTCCGGTGCAATGCTGTCCCAATTCCTTTGACAAAATGTTCCAACGCCTCTGCTTTGCAAGTCATGCATCAAAGACTGCAAATCAGAGGCTTTGCTCCTAACAAGATATTTCAGACTATAGGATGATGCACACAAGGGCCATTAGCAGCCTAATAATGTGGATCACCATGCATAACACAAATATATAAGGAGAGAGGGGCTAGTAGCTTATTTGACGCTTTGCTCAAACAAGCTACATGAGGGCCGACTATGTTGCGGAACCAACTCTTTCTCATTTCGAAATGACACAAATACATTGAATTGTGCCCGACATAGTTTGTCTGAGTAATAATTTTTAATTAAAAAAGTGATAATTAAATGCACTATCTATTCTCATAGCTCAATTGTTTGGAACACTTTTTTTAGTTAGAGGTCTTGATTTCAAAATCTCTGTAAAAGCAAGCATACTCACTTTTCTTACCACTTGTACTCCTTTTCACACATACACATTCTCAATCTTTCCTAGTTTATAGTTTCCTGTGTTCCGTTCTTATTTCTGTTTTCATGTATGTGTCCATTCCTATGCAATTTCATATATTGAAGCGATTCACCTATTGAGACATGTTATGAAATATTTTAGAGCGAAAAAGAAGAACCTTCACATGATATTTATTGATCTAGAAAAATCTTATGATAGGATGTCAAAAAATCTTATGATAGGATGTCAAAAGATGTTCTTTAGAAAATCTTGAAAAAAGAGGTATCTCACTGACATACATAAATCTTATAAAAACATGTATGATGGTGCAAAAACACGTATGGGGACTTATGAAGGAATGATAGACTTCTTTGAAGTTAATATTGGGTTATATCAATGATCAACTTTAAGTTCATATTTATTTATATTGTGGGCGAGTCTAAGGAAAAAGTTAATAGGAAATTGGAACTATAGAGAGAAACATTAGAAAGTAAAGGCTTCCGATTCAGTAGAACAAAGACAAAATATATCGAATGCAATTTTGATCATTTGGTTACTTTAGAGGACATAGAAATTAAGACTGTCACACATTGCATCCCTCACAAGGAAAGTTGTAAATATCTAGGGTTAATTTTTTAGAGTGATGGAGATGTTACATATAGAATGAATGCATGTTGATTAAAATAGAGAGGAGCATACATTATTCTATGTGACAAGAAGATACATTTAAGGTGAAAGGTAAAATATTATAGAACAATTAGATCTACTATGTTTTATGGTTATGAACAATGTTGTTTGACGCATATCATATCGTGAATCGTTTTGCTCCACGATACGGGCGTATCGTATCGTACTTTAATATTAAAAAAATATAAAAAATATAAAAAATCAGGAAAAATTAGTAAAAATCCAAAAACTTTCAAAAAAAATTAGAAAAAATTTAGGAAAAATCTGATAATTGCAAAGAATTCATATAATGCAAAGTTGAGTACATATTAATGATTTTATCATGATTCACCATTGAACAATTGAACAAAATTTACATATTTTGAAGCAAAAAATGAAATACATTTACATTTACATATTGTAATCAGGATCATCAACTAAATAATCTTCATCTTTTCCTTGTTGAAGATCTTCATCACCACCTTATGCTTCAAAATCAAAATCTTCATCTCCTTGATAATGTTGTTGCGCTCCTTTCAAATTAATCCATGCAATGTCTTCTTCAGTTAGGAGGGCATTTTCTTCGCTATCTTCTATAATCCAGTCTTCTAATATAGTAAAATTATCCAAACTTATTGGATCAAATTGGCTTTCTTCTCTATTTATCTTTTTCAATTTCCTAAAAGAAAGAAAGATAAGTAATTAGAGCAGTTAGGCCTGCCATGTTTTATGGTTCTGAGTGTTGGGCAGTTAATCATCAACATGTACAAAAGATGTCTGTGACAGAAATGAAGATGTTGAGATGGATGAGTGGTCATACAAGAAAAGACCGTATACATAATGAGGTTATTAGAAACAAATTAGGAGTGGCACCAATAGAGGATAAAATGAGAGAACATCGTTTAAGATGGTTTGGACATATAGAAAGAAGATCAAAAGAAGAACCTGTAAGAAGGTTAGAAAACCTAAATTTGGAAAGTATTAAAAGAGGTAGAGGACGACCACAAAAGTGTTGGAAAGAAACAATAAAGAATGATCTAGCTTATTGGGAGTTAACTGCTAACATGGCACACGATAGAGATCTGTGGAAACAAAGAATCCATGTAGCCGACCCCGTCTAGTATGGGAAAAGGCTTAGTTGTTGTTGTTGTTGTAAAGAAAGATAAGTAATTAGTAAATAACATTAACAATTGAAGACAAACAATATATTGAATTGAATCTTTAAGTACTAACTAATACAAGATTACCTTTTGCGAAGCCGCATGTTACAACGAATAAAAACTAAGTCATTCAACCGCTTATGTTCCAACCTGTTGCGCTTTTTTGTATAGATGTTCTCAAAGACATTCCAATTCCTTTCACAACCCGTTGCACTAAAGGTTTGATTCAGAACTCTTACTGTAAAATCTTTAAGGTTTAGGCATCACTTCTAAACCTATTCCATTGTTTCTAAAGGAGGATTGCAATACTATGTGATTTTTGTGGATGACTTTACTCGATTTACATGGATATATCTTTTAAAACACAAATTCGAAGTATTTGAAAAATTTGTAATATTTTGTAACATGATCAAAAACCAATTTGGAGCAACCATTAAAATCTTTAGGTCCGAAACATCTATAGAAAATGACAAACATTAGAGACTTAATCCACAATAATATAAGATTTAAGAAACTTAAATACAAAGATAAACAATTTACCTGGGCGCATATTAGTGCGGTTGCGAATTGCTACAGACAAACCCATTAAGTGAAGAGCATTATCATAGATCTCCATCTCTTAATGTATAACATCTGCTCTACTCTCATCAAGGATTAATCTATCTATACAATCAATGATGCCTCGATTAACCTCACCGGCCCTTTTGAAGCTTGCTGAGTACTTGAATGTTGGGTTTAGATAATATGCAACTGCATGAATAGGCTGATGCAATTGTTTATTCCATCTATTATCTATAATTTTTTATACGGGCACATAATCTCTCTTTTTTCATTAAAATTATTTCTAATAGCTTCTTTTGCCATGTCCATGGCTTTATAAAGGTAGCCCATAGATGGTTTCTCCTCGTCTCAAAACCTTTACTAAAGGACATGTAATCCTCTCTTGTATACTCTCAATCATCTGTCTGCTTGTACAAGGAGCAACCTCTTTTCTAGTTCCTGCTAGGTGGTGCTTCAATCGTGAAATTCCACCACTAACCACCTTCTCATAAAACATACATCTGACCTTTAATCTTAAACCCTCAACTGGTATACCCCACTGCCATGTCGGATCATCAGGCCGAGAATGGAAGTCTCTAACACCCCTTCCTTCAATCGTGAAATTCCACCACTAACCACATTCTCACAAAACATACATATGATCTTTAATCTTGAACCCTCAACTGGTATACCCCACTGTCATGCTGGATTATCAGACCGAGAATGAGAGTCTCTAACACCCCTTCCTGCCGTCTCATTTGAGCACTTTAATTTAATGAAAAACCTGAAAATAAAAGCACTTCGTAAATCTAATCTTCACATAACACTTAAATAGAGTGTCTCCCACTTCATGAATGTAATAAAAATCATATCCACACACTTAATAACTTCATATTTTGTCATTCAAAAAAAGAAAAATGCAAATAACACAAAAAAATAACAAATAAAAAGAAAAAACTGAAGAAAAACACTTAAAATATATCACAATCTGAGTTTCGCTCAGCCAGGAAGCCGCCGTGCTCAAGACCCTTCGGGCCATGAAGGGCAAGGCGAAGCACGCGCGCGACCACGCCGCGAAACTCACCACACATGCCAAGGACGGCATGATGCATACCAACTTGCAGGCCTGCCTCAAAGCCTACGACTTGGGGTTGGATGGCTTGGACAAAGCCACGACAAACATCCAGACTAAGGTCTACTCCGGCTTCCACATCTACCTGAGTAGCGCTTTGACCAGCTTTGGCATCTGTGAACAAGAGAACCTCGAGAAGAAAGCGCGAGGAGCTAAAATAAAGCACAAAAACCCGCAAAAATGCGGGTTTCTGTTCGGCCAGGGACCCTTTATACGGGTCCATGGGGGTACGATATGGGCGATATGTGCCATATCGTGCGATACGGTAATACAGGTTATCATCATACGATACGTATCGCACCTATCGTACGATACCGTGCGATATGGACAACATTGGTTATGAGTGTTGGGTAGTTAATCATCAACATGTACAAAAGATGTTCGTAGCAGAAATGAAGATGTTGAGATCGATGAGTGGTCACACAAGAAAAGACCGTATACATAATGAGGTTACTAGAAACAAATTGGGAGTGACACTGATAGAGGATAAAATCAAGGAAAATCATTTAAGATGGTTTGGACATATAGAAAGACGACCAAAGGAAGCTCCTATAAGAAGGTATGAAAGACTAGATTGTGAAAATGTTAAAAGAGAAAGATCATATACGTGCTGAAAAGAAACAATAAAGAAAGATCTAGCTCATGTTGAGTTAACTGCTAGTATGACACATGATAGGGCTTTGCGGAAATAAAAAGTCCATATAGCCGACCTCATCTAGTATAGGAAAAGCTTAGTTGTTGTTGTTGGAGTATTTGGAAAGCTTTGGGGTTTTGATTACATTCAATTGATTGAGTATTGAGAGAGTGGTAAATATGTGTGTATAATGTGACATTGTGGGAATTAGTGAAAATGAGTTATGAGTACATAGCCGACCCCATCTAGTATGGGAAAAGGCTTAGTTGTTGTTGAGTTATGAGTACATACGGCTAAAATATGAATTCTACAATGGCCTCAACGATAAGGATAGTATAAGAAGGTATTGAAAAAAAAGTTTAGAATCTCTTTAGATGCAAACATTCAGAGAAAAGCTTAGATGCAAAGATCAGATGGAATGTACATATGTCACTGTGTATGAATTTGAGAAAATAACCTGACTGGTTTTGCTGTAGATTGATGGGACTAGCTGAATCGTGCTGCTGTAGATGTGGAGAAAGTGAGTTGAGTAATGTAGTAGGATGTACAGAGTTGAGCATTGACGTCATTGAATATGAATGGAAAAACAAAGCAAGCCACTCATAAATAAGAAAATTCTTCATGATGATGGCAACAAAGGCATCTATGCCTTTGATATTTAAAAACCAAACGGATTGGAGGTGATTTCACCATGCATATAAAAAATTGAAAAGAGATTCATGAACAAGTGTCTTGTTGTAAGGAGGAACTAGGAGAAGGAACATGTTGATAAGGGTGCAGTTTAAATTCATTTGTTTGAGTGTAGGTGCTTCAGAAAACTTTATCAAAGGTTGTTATTAATGCACTCAAGAGAACTTTGGATTCGTCTTGATGATGCATCATGACATTAGTATTCCTTTATTAGCATATTTGTAGACTATTTTGAAGGCAAGATTCTCTGTATGTATAGGGTTTCTTCAACCAAACTTTTCCAACTTCTAACTCTCTCTCTCTCCCTCTGTGTGTGTGTGTGTGTCTGTTTGTGCTTGTCTTTCTTGTGGTCTTTTGAAAGGCATCCTTTGTTTTGGCACAAACACCATTCCGAGTGGGTAGACACTATTTAGAAGCGCAAACAATCAGATGCCCGACTGACTACACGAGGGTAATTGTGTAAGTATAATCCCACCCTGCTTCATTTTACTGACTGTTAACATTCTAATGCATCTCATGCCCGACTGATTATCTGTCTATATGTCGTAATTGCATTTCATGTCTATTTAGCAGCGCAAACAATCAGATGCCCGACTGATTATCTGTCTATATGTCGTAATTGCTTGTAAGGCATGCTTTTCATTCTTATAGTGGTCAGTAATCTAGTAGGTGTACGGATGCTACATTTTAATGTCATATACATGACCTAAAAGTGTTGGAAGGAAACAGTATAACATGATCTTGCTCTTTTGGATTTAAATGTGGGTTGATCTAACACAGACCAGAATGTCTACAACATAGCCAACCCCATCTAATGTGGGAAAGGATAGTTTTGGTTAGGTTTGATAGTCTTAAGTACATGATATCAGAGTATGATTTTAGACTTTTAGTTATTATATTATGCAAGTAATATTGAAGGTTTTTGTATAACCGGTTTGACCAGACTCCACCTTACGTATTTGATCTCTTATCATATGCTTTTTCTCTCTATTGTTCTGTTACCTAGTTAAGTTCCAAACACGCATTAAATATGTAGAAGCACCTACACAGAAATATGTGATGTGTTCTTAATGATTCTCCTTGTGTTCTCTGTGTGTGTCTAAGTCAGACTTTCTATTCCATTCTACCATCACTTTTATGTTATTGTTTAATCTCTACTTTTGTTCTTCATTTTGTCTTTTATGACTTAGTTGCTTTGCTTGATTTATAACGCAGGGCTGTTCTGTTTATGTTGGTTAGGTGGACGTGTTCTTTATAAATGGAGCTCTGAGTGCACACATGTGGTTGTTGATGAACTATCACCTATAACAGAAGATGTTATTGAGGCCATAATGGCACATAAACCTGTTGTTCTAAGTGATTGGATCAAGGTACCTTTGAAACCCTTGTATTGCTAGGCCTGTTCACATTTTCACTCCTGTTCTGCTACATATTTCGGATTTAACCTTTGTAACGCTTTTGGGTTGCATGATAAGTTTCTTCTTTGTGTATTCAAACATGAGTTGCAGTTTTATGCATCTATATGCTATTTATATATTACATAGTTATGCATGCGTCTAATATATACAGGATATAAGTAGGTAGATAGCCATTACATTAGGCACCACGAGGAAACTACTTGGGGAATTATTTCTTTCTAAATTCTGAATCTACAGTGTCTACATGTGCTTATTCATTAGAAAGTGATCTATTCATTCAGTTTATAAATGTCTTGATTTTCTTACACCAAATTATGAACCAGTAAACTTTTGCTGTGAGCATGGAAAGTACATAGACTGGAGTTGATATGGATGAAATTAGTTCAAAATATTTACATCTTCAGATTCTAGAGAAGCATATGCAATCAATTTTTGATAGGGCCTAATGACGTACCTGACTGAAGAGGTCAGGACATACTGATTCATACATACAAAATCCTTGCAAATGGCACCAATGTCATATATATATATATATATATATATATATATATATATATATATATTTTGTGGTATGGAATGATACAACACTTCCAATTGCAAAACCCATGCATTTGCATTGCAAGTGAAATCAGATTGCTTGCCTATAGAAAAGAATTCAGTAAGCCAATGTGTTTTTTCTTGACATTTTGAACAAAAAGTTGGGATGAACAAATTTGTCCATATATTTATTGTAGTTAAACAATATTAGAAATATGAACAGACATAGTATACGACACTAGGTTCCCCCCTTCTGAGCTGCTACTGCTGCTAGTGTTAGTGCCTGCAGCTAGCCTGCCACCTTTAACACCCAAGGCTATATGTGGTGCCAGCCTTGTTCATATGAATCTAATACAATACATAAGCATATCCAACTTGATATTTGTTCCTAAGGCCCTTGTACTTATTAGGGCATTAACTCCAAGTCCAACATCTGATTCATTCTTCCAAATGCTTGTTCTTGGTCTTCTCTGGCTTGATTCATAAACATGACCTGCATTAGGTAGCGTTTCATCTTGCAATTTTGTCACTGAATGGGGTCTAACAAATCAAGAGATTTATGATATGCTTCTTTTCCTGTCTTCCCCCACCATATACTTTGGCTTTCTTTAATGGTTCATGTTTGTTAAATCAGATTGTCATCATAAAATACAAAAAAAGCTACCTCCCTCTAATTTGAACATGGTATTGCCTTTACATGGTTAGTGCCATTTGGTTTTGCAGGCTCTTGCAGAGAAAAAAGTTTCAACAGAAATTCCAAGTTTCTCTTGGTAAGTTTGTAATAGTTGTTATTGAAACTATTTGTGTCTACAATGAGGAACTATATTGGGTGGGATCTAAGCGACTGAGTTTGTTTTATCAGCTATCTTCCAACCTTAACATTTGAAGGACAGCTTTCTACACATATCAAAATTGTGGAACCAGATATCCGGAAAAACTGTCTTTCTGAAAATACTTTTGTGATAGGATCTTCACATATGGTAACTGACTAATTTTCTGTTGGTATTGTGCTAAATCATATTGAATCTTATAATTGCTCTTTGTTTGCAGTATAAATTTGGTAAAAAGTTAAAATTGCTGCTGGAAGGTTCTGGTGCCAAGGTTTTGTCAGTTGAGACCTTTAATTCAGGCGCTGCAGTAAGTGAAGTCTTCCAATGTCCCTTTGTTTTATGGAGTGTGAAGTGAGTCTTCCCTAGTTTCATTTACTTCCATGGTTAGTTAAATAAAAAAGTTGAGGTGGATATGTGGCTGCAAAAGGAAAGATCAGATCCTTAAGGAGGTTATTAGAGAAAAATTTGTGTGACATGAATAGAAGTAAATGAGAGGGACACATTTAAGGCGGTTTAGACATTTAGAAAAGTGTGAGAAATTAGATAGTGAGCACTTTAAAGGAGGTAAGGTGAAGGCTTTGAAGTGTTGGAAGGAAACAATAAAACATGTGTTGAAGAGGAGTGTGGATCGGTTCCTGCATCTTAGAACCTACTATCTGCTTCTATGTTCTGTTTGTTAATTGTGTTTTATAGTAAGGGTAAATTAGTCTTTTAAGTTAAAACCATTATATAATCTGTGATTAGACTAGGAAACCCTAATGTGAAATAAGGATTGAAAGATTGGAGACATGTGCCCCAAGTGAGAGAAGTCTCTCGTGATGAGCAGTAGGTTGCTGCATGTGTAGCCTTTAATTGATTGATTAATGAAGTTAGTTTAATAACATGGTATCAGAACATGAATTATTGCCATCTTCACAGCCGAACTGCGCTGCAAGTGGGATGAGGATTTTTTTTTCCAAGTCGTTGTGAGGGCCAAGTGTTGCTGACTCTTAGGTGATCAGAAGTAAGAGTCGTATGTGGCAGGCAGACTAAACTGATTTCTATGGACAACAACCAGATCTGCCTCTTGTGTTTAAACACATTTAAGGAATTAAGATATGGCAGATGCTGGCAAACATATGGAAGCATTACATAGGACAATCAGGTGATAAACTGGAACCTTTTCAAGTTACAAATGTTAAACTTGACGAAAACATTGTTTAGAATGGGCTAGATCCATAGAACTAGCTGTATTAGTACAAGGTTAATGGGAGTATCTCCCAGGAGTTCGTTTAAGACCTGATGACAACAATCTCTTCTATTTTAAACGGAGAAAAGACGATGTCCTGTTGTCCTCTTGGCTTTTGCAATCGATGACTCCGTTAATAGGAATAACTTTTATGTATTTAGATTCATCAGTTGATATTTTGGGGCTCTTTTGAGGCCTACTCTAGGAGAAAGAATGTTGCAAAAAAATATAAAGTCCTAGAGAAAATCAGAAATGGAGACTGGAAAATTGGACTGTCAGTGAATATTATGTAGAATTACGTGGCTTATGGGATGAATTGAAATTTTATACTGATATCAAATGTCATGCATGAACTAAGGAAAGAAATGAAAAAACTGAAAAATGCAAGGTATTTGATTTATTATGGGGAGTCATATTTGAGTATGAAGCTGTTAAGGTCAATATTTTGGGAATTAAGATAATATTTTGGAAAGAGAAGAATTGCTCTTCTTAGAAACAATTTACTCCTTACTTCTTAGGGAAGAAAAAGATAGAAGGGAACTCGGAAAAGATGATGCCATCAATACTGATAAAACTGTATTCTCTAAAAAAAATTCATCCTAGTCTAATCTTGAGAGAGGAAGATACAATACCCATGGTAGAGGTCGTGGACATCTCTCTTATAAAGAAAGGGACTAAAATGTTCTCACTATGGTAAGAATCACCACACAAAGGACCAATGTTGGGATTTGATCAATAAGCCTGATTTTGTCAAGAAGCACTATGCTAATTTATCAAAGACTTCATTAGAAGGTGCAAATATTAGGACTATTACAAAGTTGTTGAAGCGCATAGAGGTTTAGAGTCATGACTTGGTGATCGGTCCTCTACCTCAGAATCTCAAGTTACGATGGTTTATACATCATACATGGCGAAAGGTAATTCTCCTTCTATGTCACGAATAGGGGTTGTAGATTTTAGAGCAACTAATCATATGGTTGGAGACAAAATTTGTCTATCCAATTATCAACCTCTTCATACCAAGGAGACAATTAGATTAGCAGATGGATCACATATATTTATGATGGGAAAGGAAAATGCATAAACCCCATTGTTTTATTTGTCTTTCGTATTTCATGTCCCCTACTTTGGTGTAAACCTGTTATATGTAAATTCTCTAATCAAGGATCTCATCTGCGCAATTACATTTTCTCCTTCTAGTTATGTCTTTCAGGATATAAAGACTGGAAAAATATTTGGTCATGGTAACTTGAACAAGGGGCTATATATTATTGAAGATTTATTGGCAAAACCTTTGACATGCACACTTTTAGCTATGACTACAATTGAAACCGAACTCAAATTATGACACGATCATTTGGGACATTTATTAGTGTCAAAGATCAAAATTTTGATTCCCAACATTTTTCTTAAGTCCAATATTGTTGTATTTCAATGTGACGTTTGCCAAAAAGCAAAACATCATCATGTCTTTCCCTAGTAGTGAGTCTAGAATGTCTCATCCTTTTGAATTCATTCATTGTGATGTTTGGAGTCCTAGTCCAATCACCTCTCTTGGTGGTCATAAGTACTTTATCTCTTTTATAGATGATTTTACTCACTTTACTATAGTTTTTTTATTGAAATCAAAGGATGAAGTTTCTGCAATCCTTCTAGTTCATAAATTTATTGAAACTTAATTTTATTCTTCGTCAAAAATTCTGCTTTTCGATAATGATGGAGAGTATATATCAAGTAGACTACAGGACTATCTTCGTAAACATGGGATTATGCACCAAACATCATACCCAAATACCGCTCAACAAAATGGTGTAGTGAATACACACATTCTTGAAGTAGCCCGTATTCTAGTTATTTGATGTAATGCTCGTAAGCATCTTTGGGGTGAACTAGTACTCACATCAATAGGTTGCCAAGTGTGGTTATTTGTGGTAAGTCTCCATGGAAGATTATTAATAAAGACTCTTAACTGTTTCATATTACACCTCATGTCTTTAGATGTATTTGATATGTTCATGTCTACTTGAATGCCCAAGATAAGCTAGATCCTCAAGCTACCAAGTGTATGTTTATTGGATATTTCAATTTTCAAAAGGAGTATAAATGTTATGATCTTGTATATCGAAAAACTTGTGTCCCTGAATGTTACTTTTTTTTAATCCACTCCTTATTATTCTTCCAAGAGAGAGTCCGTGAGTCCGATAATCAAACCTACTATAAATGCTACTCCGGTCTTTCCAATAAGTTCTCTTGGAACTGAATTTAATCATGATGAAGTTAGTGCATATGAAATTGTTCCTAAAGATATTCAAACTTATGTGCGTGGGGAAAGGCAAGTGGCGATGCCACATGCTCAAGATACTACGATCAAAGATTTTTATTCAAATTCATATCAATTATCTCACATTGATTCTGATTCCTATTACTCTTTAGAAAGGTAAAAGAACTTGTGCTCTTTATCTCATTTCTCAATATGCCACTTATAGTGATACATCAGAAAGTTATAAGAAATTTGTTATGAATGTTTAACTACATCCAGTACCAAGAAATGTGTTAAAAGCAAATCTAATTTCTTAGTGGAGGAATGCTATGTAAAGTGAATTATGCCCTGAAGAAAATTAATACTTAGATTATTATTGATCTACCTCCAGACAAAAAACCAATGGGATACAAATGGGTTTACACAGTTAAGTTTAAAATTGATGGAAGCTTTGAATGTTATAAGGCAAGGCTAGTAGCTAAGGCTTATAAGCAATTATATTGTTTGGATTATACTGAAACTTTTGTCCCAGTTGCAAAACTTACATTTATCAGAGTTATCATGATCCTAATTGCACATAAAGGTTGGTATATGTGGTAGTTGGATGTAAATAATGCTTTTCTATAGGGAATCCTTAATAAAAAAGACTCTATGGAATTACTTCCTAGGTTTAATATTATCATGAACCTAATTGCACACAAAGGTTGGTATATGTGGTAGTTGGATGTAAAAAGTGCTTTTTTGTAGAGAATCCTTAATGAAGAAGACTGTATGGAACTACTTCTTGGGTTTAATACTAAGGACCTGAAGGGTAAGATATGCAAATTGCATAAAACTATTTATGGTCTCAAGCAATCTCTTAGAGCTTGGTTTGAAAAATTTAGTGAAGGCATAAGTAGTTTGAGATACTATAGAAGTGTCACTAATGGTCATACTTTATTCATTAAGAAGGGAGAAAAAATATCTATTTTGATTGTCCACTTGGATGACATTATTTTTGGAGGAGATGATCATCAAACTTAAAGCAAAACTATACCAACTCTTTGAGCTAAAAGATTTAGGCAAATTATATTGTTTTTTGAGAATTGAAGTTTTGTATTCTAGTAAAAGAATGTCTTTGACTTAGAAAATATACTTTGGACTTATTACAGGATACAAACATGATTGACTGCAAAAGGAATGAAGTTCCAATAGAAATTAATAAAAAACTAAACCTTCATGATGAAGAACAATATAAAGATGTGGGAAGGTATCAAATGTTGGTTGAAAAATTGATTTACCTTACTATTACTTGTCCATACATTGTGTTTGTAGTGGAAATGGTCAGCAAATTTATGTATGCGCCATCAAAGGTCTATATAGATGCAGTGTGTCGTATATTTCGGTATCTCAAGACTACACCTGTTCACGGTATCCTTTATACCAATAAGGGGCATCTTAACATTGAAGTATTTTCAGATACATATTGGGTTGGATTTCTAGATGACATAAAAATCTACTTCTGGGTATATTGCACTAATTGGGAGCAAAAGTAAAAAATAAGCTGGTGTAGGCAGATCTAGTACAGAAGTTAAGTATAGAGCAATTGCTCAAGGGATATGTGAGGGACTATAGTTGGAGTCCCTTTTGAAAGAGTTAGGTATGGAAGCTTTAGGTGCTATTTTCCTTTATTGTGACAACAAAGATTGCATCTAATTCAATTTATCATGAATGAACAAAACACATTGAGATTGACTATCACTTTATGTGGGAAAATGTTATCAATCAAGCTTTCCAATTGAGTTATGCAGATCAATGTACATATTTTCTCACAAAACAGTGAATAAAAGTGGACTTTTAACTTCTCTTGGCAAATCGGGAGTTACTAGCATCTTTCTCCCAACTTGAGGGGGAGTGTTGAAGAGGAATGTACCGGTTCTTGGATTGATTCCTGCATCTTAGAACCTACTATATGCTTCTATGTTCTATTTGTTAATTGTGTTTTATAGTAAGGGTGGATTAGTCTTTTAAGTTAAAACACTTATATATATATATATATATATATATATATATATATATATATATATATATATATATATTCTGTAATTAGACTAGGAAACCCTAATGTGAAATAAGGATTGAAAGATTGGAGGTGTGTGCCCCAAGTGAGAGAAGTCTCTCGTGATGAGCAGCAGGTTGCTGCATCTGGATCCTTTACTTGATTGGTTAATGAAGTTAGTTTATTAACATGTTCTTTCTTTTTCGGAGGTAAATGCAAATTTGGCACCGGATTGCACTCTATAAGGACTAAGAATCCATGTAGAAGACCCCACTTAGCGTGGGAAAGGCTTGGTTTTGGTTGGTTAGTTAAACAAAAAGATGGATAAAATTTATCGAAATTTTGTATTGTCGACTGTGTTACAGTTGTCATGCTTAACATTCTTGTATCGTGCATGCAGATACAAGCATTTCTTTTTAAAGTAAACAATCATTGTTTACAGTAAATTCACAAAGATCTTTGCTGGCAAACAATCGAGTTTTTTTTTCCCTGGTTTTGAAGGCAAATAATAGTGCAAGTTTTAGCATATCTCTGTGCACTTGTTTCCTTAAGAATTGGGACAAATGCATCAAAGAAGTAGATTCTTTAATTTTATAAAAGCTATGGAAACTTTACCATAGTTTATTGTGTCTATGTTTCCTTCTGAATCAAGTGCTAAAATTTACGGTTGTACATTATTCTGTTCTTTCCCCGTCTAGTATGGGAAAAGGCTTAGTTGTTGTTGTTGTTGTACATTATTCTGTTCTTTGTTGTGCTTGTTTCCATAAAGGTTACTGATAACAACCTGGTGAGGCAGAACCGGTGATGCCATTTCCTTTTCAAATGAATGCCAGGTTCCCATAGATGGAAAAAGCAAAGTTGTTCTTGTGATTCCTGTTGGGTCCCCTAATGCATTTGACAAATGTCGCCCCATGAACTCACTGCCTAGAATCGTTGATGTCAATTTGATTGCTGCAGTTTTATCTGGACGCCTAAATGAAGATCTTGTTGAATCACCCTCTAGTAAGTTTAAATAACTTATGGGTATCTAGTGTTTGAATTCTACCATGGTTGTTAACAGAGTTTCTAAAAATTTCCATGTAAGAAAATTGAGTTTATTAGTTTCCCTTTGCATGGAAAATTCCTCTTTGGTGGGTGCCTGCTATTATTCCATTGCTTCTGATTTTATGTTTCTAGCTTAAGTTAATCCCCAAACTTCATTATGATCTAAATCTCCCATGATTTTGTCTTCTTCTTGTTTTCATTGCGGTGGTTCAACATGATTCCAATGAAAGACATCCTCAGCAATACATGCAGCCTGAAATAGGGGTGCAAGTGAGCTGAGATATTTGTGAGCTACTTGAGATAGACTTAAAGACAACTCAAACTCAACTCTGTTGAACTGAGCTTGATGCAAGCTTAGATGTCAATGAACCAAGCTCGAGCCCGCTCATACTCTACTAGAAATGCTCGGTAGCCTAAATGAGATTATTATGTTTGAAACAAATACATACATACATACATACATACACACACACACACACACACACACACACACACACACACACATATATATATATATATATATATATATATATATATATATATATACGTAAATGAGATTATTATGTATTGAAACAAATACATAAACACATACATACATATATATATATATACCCATACATATATATATGTACACACATATACACACACACACACATATATATATATATATGTTTGCCAAGATATAATGACAACTTTAGTTTAGTCATGTATCCATTACAAAAGGTGGTGTATGGACTGTACATGGGTAATAGAAGGGAGTCCCTTTAGGTTTAGGTTACACTTACAGTACACACCTTAGTTCTTGAAGTTATGGTGCCGCTACTGTATATTGTGTTAAACGAAATGTAACGTGCATTCATGGCCTGTTTTTATTTGTATTTTGTTTTATATTTGTTATTTTTGATGTAGTTAGGCCACATGCCCAAGCTTTGCAGCCAACTCTCAAGTTCAGTAGCAGGCTCCAATGGCTAAAAATCTAGACGTTGGAAGCCCTCCAACGACTAGATTTCTAGCCGTTTGGAGGGAGCCTGTTGCAAGTCTATGAGTCTCTCTTTCTACCGTAAATAGGTAAGCAAGTCTTATGGCTTGATTATGTAAAACCCTCTCTCTTGAGAGGTTCGTTAAATAAAGGTTGAGGTTTCCATACCTCTTATTTTACTTACATGGTATCAGTGCAAGCACGGTCGCTGGAATCTGCTCTAGGTGGCGAGAAACAGTGTGTCTTGTGGTGAATGAAGTGCAGCTTAGTGTTGTGCTGCTGGCCAGGAACAATTGAGGGCTGCGTCACATTGTGTGACTCTTCAATGCCGTCATCTCCAATTTCGTGCATGGATAATGGGAACACCGAAAGAGCGAAGCTCCTGCTGAAGATCGTCGTTCAGGCACCCCATGCATATCTTATTATGAGTCAAAATATCAGGATATACAAAGAATTTTGTCAAATATTTGTGAGACAAACCTTTTATATTGAAAATATTCTTGAAAAATATTAGCTTTATAAGATAGCTTTGTTGATTATAAATCTTTTCTTATGTTTAAAACCAAATTTTGATTATCTTATTGGATTCTCTTCTCCTTTGATTTATAGTCATATTTGGACTTGTGAGTTATTTAAGGGCCTCATCATTATGCTTGTTTATGGATGGTTCAAGCCAGTGTTGTCCGACGCGTATCGTATCGTGTATCGCTGGGCTCCAAGATACGGGCGTATCGTATCGTATCGTACTTTAATATTAAAAAACTATAAAAATTATTTAAAAAATCAATAAAATTAGTAAAAATCCAAAAAAAATCAAGAAAATTCTGGAAAATTTTGAAAAAATCTGGTAATTGCTTTAAATTCATATAATGCAAAGTTTAGCACAAATTGAACATTTAATATTGAACAATTGCATCCAAAATTATATATTTTGAATCAAAAAATGAAATACATTTATATTTTACATATTGTAAATTTGTATCAGGATCATTAACTAAATAATCTTCATCTTCTCCTTGATGATGTTGTTGTACTTCAAATTAATTCATGCAATGTCTTCTTCAGTTAGGACTTAGGAGTGCATTTTCTTCGTTATCTTCCATAATTCACTCATGTAATATATCAAAATTAACAAACTGCTATCTTTGTACATGTAGTTGTCATATTTGCTAATTTTCATATGTGAGCAAAACAAAGAGCTCCATTTCTTTGATTATTGAGTCTATGACACCTTAATGATGTTATATTATTACTTGATAATGTCCCCTTTTTCTCTTATTGGAGACTAGCTTTTTAACTAATGCATGAGCTTCATTTCTCACTTCACAGACTGAGTTAAGCCTCACACACATTGATCATGTTCAACTCAATGGAAGTCATGTAACGTGAACCTTAAAATAGTGAAGTTGTGAAATCCCTACTCAATGAACCGAGAGAACTAAATGTTTTTAATTGTTTATGATCTTATGAAATTAGAAACTGTTAGCAAAAATATACCTAAAAGTTGTAACAGAAAGGGAAATGATTTTGTCATAAATTTTTTTTATACATTATTTTTATTAAATAAATGAAATTATAAACCCAAATTATAAGCATATTGGAGGATGCCTTTAAGGGAAGTGAAGAGAGGGAAAGAAAGGGTAGAAACATGCAAAAAAAATTTGAAAAATCTTTTTTTTTGAAAAAAAAAATTTGAAAAAATAAATTTTTGAAAAAATTTTTTTTTTTGGGCGTATCGCCCGTATCGTACGATACGGGCGATACGGGCCGTATCGTACGATAACCTGTATCTTACGATAACCTGTATCTTACGATACAGGTTACCGTATCGTATCGTGGCTTCCCACGATACGATACGTATCGCACCGCACGATACGATACGTATCGCACCGTATCGTACGATACGGTGCGATACGGATAACACTGGTTCAAGCTCAACCTCAAAGCTAGAGTCTCAACTTATTCTTAAAGCTTGTTTACGGATGATTCGAGTTTAGCCTTAAAGCTTGGGTTTGAGCTTAGCTTTAAAGTTTGTTGGTTCGAGCTCTGCCTTAAGCTCAATTGGTATTTGTTTATCATATTAATATACCTTGGCCTTTTGTAATGCCGCGAGTTTGTTGTGACTTATGCTTATTTGTCATATTAGATAATCCTACTTAGGTGATCAATGTTTTTCATTAAAGAAACTTTTTCTTGTATTTTTAGCAAAATATTTCAAAATCTTCTTTGAAATCTTAGGATCTTGCTTTATGTTTAGGAACTTCTTAGGTTTTAAGTTTGTATTATTCTAGTTGTGGGATCTTATTACATTCATTGAGAATTTTTTCTACAAGTTTTGTTGCAGGTATTAAAATAAAGATGTGAACCTGAACAAAGAAACGAAAATAAAAGCATTGAAGAGTGTTACAAGATCAAATACAAAAGCTATAAGTCCTTGGTTCCAAAATTTTAATTGGCAAACTTTTGGTGATGCACCGTCAGTTTGAAGGGCGTGTTAAAATAAATGTAATAGTGCATTCATGCGCAGTTTGTATCTGTATTTTGTGTTATATTTCTTATTTTTTATGTAATTAGGCCACATGCCCAACTTTATAGCCAGCTCTCAAGTTCAGCGCATGCTCCAACGACTAGATTTCTAACTTCTTGGAGGGAGCATGTTCTCTCTTTCTTCTGTAAATAGGTAAAAGTTTTATGACTTGATTGTGTAAAATCCTTTCTCTTGAGAGGTTCATTAAATAAAGATTGAGGTTTCCATTCCTCTTATTTTACTTACATACTGCATCATATGCAGTGTGCAATTTGCTATAGTAGCTTTATGCCTTACATGTGGCACATGTGATAACACATGAAATTAGTTAATTTTTATGAAGTTAGGAGTACGGTAGGCACTCAAGCTCCAGTGGATCTTGAGCCTTGGCTCGAGTTGATTACACCTGTAGTCTGAAAGTGGCTTTTGATCTTTCATTGGGTTTTACATCAATTTGATGACTTCGTGTGGTTTGCAATATCAACCGCATTGGACTTTGTGAAGTTGATCAACAGAAGTTTTGGAACAGGGTTTGGTGGCTAAATTGTCTATGGTGCACTATGTTGCAGGGAAAAGGTTGGGAACAACTGTTTTCTGTTTTGAAATGACGCAGACATGTGAAAATATGTTCAAAAAATGTCCAAAACTGCTGGTGCATGCATTACTACTTTCATAGCTTGGTTTGAAGGGCCCACATAGTAAGAGGAAGGTCTTAAGTTCGACTCTCCATGTGACCGACATGCTATTATTTTTTTCATGATTTGTTTTCCATTTTTCTTACACAAGCACAAATATTATTTCTCCATTTGTTAATTTTTGGAGATTTGCTGTTTCCTGTGGCCTGTTTTTGTATCTGTATCCATTTCCATGCAACATAACTGGTGCATATTCGAGCTATTTGCAGCTGTCTTTGCCAATTTACAATTCCAAGCGTCTTGAACTCAATTTGCATTTTATGTCGCCAAAGTCCACAGTTTTGGTCTCGGTTCTAAGCTGCATTGTCCTTAGTGGTTAGTTTCTAATGTCTATCTGTTGGGACTTGTATGTACCTTGTGGATTTGTAGTTCTGGTCTCTTCATCGCACTCTACAGATGAGACTATAGTGGAGGACTCTGATCCGGAGGTGGAAAGCGTGGTATCCCGTGGAAATGGTGTAGCTCAATCAGGAACCTTGAAATGTGAGGACAAAATGACTGCAGCCTGTGATATCATCTCCCAGAGTGAAACTGTGCAGCACTTTGTAGGTGGCCGTGCCATAGAGAGGGCTGGTAGAGGGTTTGATACCGAGGTACCGGAATATAAGAACACAGACATTATTTATAGTCAAGATCTGGTTGTGAGAAATGATCAGCCAAGACCTGACAATTCGTCAAACAAAAAGGTGGTCAACTTTAAATGCTTTAGAAAGGTAATTTCCTTTCAATGAAAAGAAAGAAAACATATATTCCCTTATAGGCTATTATTTTCAGTTAGTTTCATCTGTTTACAACTTTTGTATTGTTTTCTGATTTTTTATGCCCTATATGTGCACTGGCTCATGTGGAACTCTAGAGAGATTGTGTGTCTGGTAACAGCTTCAAGGATCTTATTCCATTTGCAAACGATCCATACATGTAAGCTTTCATTTGTTTCCTTTTTGTTGTGTCAAATATTTTCTTGTAGTTAAATGTCTCACATTGTTGAAGTCATCATCATTATCTTGATTTATAGCTCCTTACAGTGAATCGGAAGGTCAATCAAAAAGAGAACAGTTTGTTAGAGAAGAGAGGAAGCGGAAGCAAGCTGAAGCCATTGCAGAAGACTTGTTCAATGCTGAAAAGGTATGCTTGACTTCACATGGTTTGGCTGAGTTGCTATCCTGGCAAACATTGAAAATGAGATTTGCATCATGGCTAGTTGACTTTGGATCTTAAATCAGTAACAAGTTTTCAGATTTAACTGTAAATTTGACTTGGTCAGTCTTTTTCAAATGTTGTGACCTAATCCTTCTTTAGTCAGTGCTGTAGATATATATTGTTTACTGAGTATCGGTGACCGTTATTTAACCTGTAAACCTGTGACATACTCTTCATATGAAGACAGTTTGTGATGTTCCATGTTCTTGCCGTTGTGCCATGCTGCAAACGATATTAAGACTTAACCATCTAACACGGTTTGAAACCTTTCCTTAAAAAGTGTTGAATATTTTGTTCCTCGTTGAGAAGGAGATCTTCTAATTGAGATCTCTTTCATTGTCTTCTATTTCAGGTTAAGAGACAAAAGGGAATATTTGGTTCCTCATTGCAAGGGATTATGGGTCGTCGTCAAGGACAATAGGTGGGTAAACTGAAAGGGTAATAAAACCCACCTCATGATAACTATGAAAACTGTATTGTTTCAATGTAATTGTACTTGGATTCATCTGTCTGCCTAGCTTGGTTTTGGTCAATATCTGAATAGACATATCCAAGTAGGGATGGCAATGGGGCTTGGAGATCAAACCCTGCACCTTCCCTGTATTGGAGACTTACAATTAGACCCTGCCCTGCCCCATTTCAACCTATAAAAGTACAATAACTGTTGTGAAGAGCAAGTTGATAGAATGTTTAGAGTCTAGGTTGTGCCGTGTAATGTCTTTATGTTCTATGTAATTAGTGTGAGTTATGTACGGTTTGGATCCTAATGGATCAGATTTTGATCCATTGGGACCCGAATCCTATTAATTACTAATTAGGGGCATTTTAGACTTTCAAGTTAGATTAATAGTATCTAAAATGTTGTCATTAGGGTTAGTGGGGTGTGAAAAAATGTGGGCAGCAGGTGGCGGCAGCCAAGGGGTGTCGACCTGTACCCTTCTTCATTCTCTCTTGTATTCTTCTATTTTCTGATGAATAAAATATATTTTGGAGGGTCAAATCAACATGGTATCAGAGTCTAATCGCGAAGTTTCAGCCATCATGAAGTGTTCTCATGCCGATTAAGTGGATTCAACCAAAATCGTAAGCCTATTTGATTGTTTGGTTGAATGTTTTCTTCTATTTTAATGATCATAGAAAGAATCCATAAAAGGAGGAGATTCTATCCATTGGATTGAAGATACCGTGATTTGCATATTTCATATTGAGATTAGAGAATCGGTGAAGTGCAAATTATATTTTAGTGATTTTGTGGATTACATCGGTATTATGTTTCTTCTTCATATCGTGTTTCACGATTTTATGAAGTACATAACAGAGGGTTATTAACAAGTAACTTAGAGTTCATGGGTTCTTGAAGTGAGAAGCATATTCCTAGGGTATTTCAGTCCCTTTGTGTATTTCATACCCACACAATTTCTGATTTGATCGTGTTTCAAGTGTATTTAATCTAAATTGTAGTTGATTAAAAAAAAAAATTTATCTTGGAAATATTCATGGAAAGAACCAAGATGGGTGATACAAATGAACAGTGTTCTACAGATAAAAATGAAGGGTTCCAGATAACCAATATGAAATTAGATGGAAAAAATTATCTCCAGTGGGCTCGTTCAATTGAATTGGCAATTATGGCCAGGGGGCGTTGGGATTACATAACGGGTGAAGTAACTCAACCCTCAAGTACAGATCCTCTTTATTCTAGATGGAGAAAAGAAAATACACTGATGAGTGCTTGGTTGATTCAGTCTATGACACCTTCCATTGGCAGTACCTTTATGTTTTTCAAAACAGCCAGAGAGATATGGTTGGTAATACAGGAGGCTTATGCCCAAAGAAAAAACATTGCAAAGAAGTATGATCTTATAGAAAAGATTAGGAAGTGCAGACAGGGAGGAAGAACTATCAGTGAGTACTATGTAGAACACACAGGTCTCTGGGAGGAATTACAATTCTACTCCAAAACCAAATGCCAGAGCTGCACACTTGAGCGCAATGAAGAATTTGAAGAGCGAAAAGTATTTGATCTTCTATGAGAAATTTCTTCTGAGTATGAGGTTGTTAAGAACAATATTCTTAGTAGAGAAGAACTCCCACCATTAAGTACAGTATATTCTCTCCTACTTCGTGAAGAGGACAAAAAGAAACTATAAAAGGAAACCAAAGTGAATATATCAGAAACTTCAGCATTCGTAGGAAGAGGTACATCTACTCCCACCTTTTCGAGGGAGAGAGGAGGTTATGGACAAGGCAGAGGCAAATCTGGGACCACTTCTGAAGACATGGATAAGTTAATCTGTTCACATTGTGGAAAATCACGCTATATGAGGGAAACATGTTGGAAATTAGTTGGAGTACCTACTCAGTTTTAGAATCAGAATCAATCCAACAGGGCTTACTTCAACAATGATCAGATAGAGAAACCAAGGAATGATGATAGTACGGTCTCATTAACAGATATGAAGAAAGAAATTGAACTCCTTAAAGCCAGACTAACTGATTCTCAATCTGCGTCTACATCATCTCACAGTGATCCTCAGGCCACGGTGGCATATCCTTTTTCTTTCCTAACTCAGGATAATATTAGTTCTTATTCATGTATTTGGGTTATTGATTCAGGTGCGACAGATCATATAGTCAGTCGAAGAGGGTTTTTTGATAATTATGAATTGTCTCAAGACAACATTAATATCAAACTCGCAGATGTTTCCTATACTCCCATAGCTGGAAAAGGAAGTATTACTACTTCGTTTGGTATCTTAAAGAATGTCCTGCATGTTCCAAATATCTCAGTTAACTTATTATCTGTGTTTGCTATGACTAGAGATAAAAAATGTAGTATAATATTTGATTCTACTGGGTGTTACGTTCAGGAGATGCAGACGGGGAGGATCTTTGGACAGGGTAGTGTGAGAAGAGGCTTATATGTTTGCGATGATCATAAAGGAGCAACACTGCAATCAATTGTGATTACCAGGGAACAGAAAGAGGACATATCTCGATGGCATCAAAGACTGGGACATTTACCATTATCTAAGCTAAGAATGCTACTACCAAAATTTAAGGATTGTAATAATTTGAATTTAAATTGTGAGACTTGCCAAAAGGCTAAGCATCATCGTGTTTCTTTTCTTTTAAGTGAAGACAGATCTGTTATTCCTATTGAGATTGTTCATTCGGATATTTGGGGCCCTTGCTCTACTACATCTGTGCATGGATATAAGTATTTTGTTTCCTTTATTGATGATTGCACTAGATTCACAATGATATATCTTATGAAAACCAAAGATGAAGTAAAGAATATTCTTCCAATATACTGCTAATTTGTACATACTCAATTTCAGAGAGCTATAAGAGTTTTTTGCAGTGATAATGAGGGTGAGTTTATGTCTCAATCCCTTAATTCATACTTTCTAGCACAGGGAATATTGCATCAGACTTCATGTGCCCATTCTCTTCAAAATAATGGGGTTGCAGAGAGAAAGAATAGACATATATTAGAAGTTGCAAGGACACTTCTCATTGGATGTAATGCTCCTAAATACTATTGGGGTTAAGCGGTTTTAACTGTAGTCTTTCTGATAAATCGAATGCCCAGCAGTGTACTCCATGGAGATACTTCATTTCATTTATTGTGTCCCTCTCAGAAACAATTTCATTTGCTCCTAAGGGTGTTTGGTTGTACTTGTTTTGTACATGTTCATCGTGCATTGAGGGATAACTTAGATGCTAGAGCGATTAAATGTATTTTTCTGGGATACTCGTCTACCCAAAAAGGTTATAAATGCTATGATCCATTAAGAAGAAAGCTATATGTTACAATGGATGTCACTACTTCATTTTATGATTCATCAGAAGTTGATCATTCATCTATGCAGACTCCTTATGTCATGCCACTTCCACCAGCAGAAGCTCATCGTATACATGATGGAGAGGAAGAGATGCCATTTTCTCATGTAGAAAATATACGAGTGTCTGCTAGAGGGGAAGGGAAGGTTGTTGCTCCTCAACTATCAATCACTCCCGATCATAATTCCATCCCAGAATTAGTTTCACATCAGATTTAGGAAGTCTCTCAGCATTCTAATGATGAGTTGGATGACTTACCTATTGCTATCAGAAAAGGAAAACAGAAAACAGCGAAATATTCCTTGGAAAAAATGGTATCTTACTCTAATTATCCCAGAGAATATCAGGTGTTTATTATGAATGCAGATTCTACTCTCATACCGAAAACCTACGAAGAAGCATGACAACATCCAGAGTGAAAAACTTCAATGGAAGAAGAAATTGCAGCTCTTGTAAGGAATAACACGTGGGAACTAACAGATCTACCCGCAGGATAGAAAATAGTGGGATGTAAATGGGTATTCTCTATAAAGTATAAGGCTGATGGCAATATAGAAAGATATAAAGCTAGACTAGTAGCTAAAGGGTACAACCAGTCTTTTGGTATAGACTATACAGAAACATTTGCTCCTGTTGCAAAGATGAACGCTATCAGGATTATTTTGAGTTTGGTAATAAATAAAGGATGACAATTATGGCAGTTAGATGTTAAGAATGCATTCATTCAGGGTGATATTCTAGAAGACATTTATATGGATTTACCTCCCGGGTATACAATGGAAAAGATTCAGAACAAGGTTTGTAAGTTAAAGAAATCACTTTGTGGGTTAAAGAAATCTCCACGGGCCTGGTTTGAAAAATTTAGTGATGGAATCATGAAGCTGGGTTTTAAGCAATGTGTCACTGATCACACACTCTTCATTAGACGAGATCAGAAGACTATTATATTACTAGTATATGTAGATGACATTATCATTACAGGGGATGATGTTGAAGGTATAACCTATCTATGAAAATGCTCCATACATTATTTGATCTGAAAGATTTAGGAAGGTTACATTATTTTTTGGGAATAGAAGTAATTCATAAAGAGAATGGATTATTCTTAAGCCAGAAGAAATATATCCTAGACCTACTGAAGGAAACGAAAATGGAAGATTACCGAATATGCTCCATTCCTATGGAAATCCCTAAGGGTGATAATCTCGAGCTTCCAGAACCCTATGAAGATGTTGAAAAATACTAGAGATTAGTAGGAAAACTGATATATGTAACGATCACAAGATCAGATATCAGCTTTGCAGTTGGATATGCAAGTAGGTGGATGCACAGTCCTTCTAAACATCATATGAATACAGTTTTTCATATTATTCGATATTTGAAATCCTCTATCACGTATGGCTTGCTATATACTCCACACCCAACTTTGGATATAGAAATTTACTCTGATGCTGATTGGGCAGGTTCGAAGACTGATCGAAAGTCAACATCAGGCTATGCAATACGTGTAGGAGTAAATTGTATCTTGGAAAAGCAAGAAACGGTCTGTGGTAGCCCGGTCTAATGCAGAGGCAGAATATAGAGCTATCGCTCTAGGTATGTGTGAGGGACAGTGGATTATCTCACTCTTAGAAGAAATTAGATTTAAAGAAAACTCTCCGATTACATTCTTTACAGACAATAAAGCTGCCCTGCAAATAACACAGAATACAGTCTTCCATGAAAGGACAAAGCACATTGAGATCGACTGTCACTTTATTAGAGAAAAGATTTTCAAAGAAATTTTCAATCTAGTTTATGTTCGCTCAGATGATCAATTGGCAGATATTTTCACCAAATCAGCATTGGTCAATGGCCTTTAGAAAGCACTGTCACAGTTGAAAATTACATGTCTTCAGGAGTTAACTTGAGGGGGCGTGTTACGAAGAGCAAGTTGACAGAATGTTTAGAGTCTAGGTTGTGTCGTGTAATGTTTTTATGTTCAGATCTATGTAATTAGTGTGAGTTATGTATGGTTTGGATCCCAATGGGTCATATTCTGTTTCATTGGGACCCGAATCCTATTAGTTACTAATTAAGGGCATTTTAGTCTTTCAAGTTAGATTAGTAGTATTTAAAATGTTATCATTAGGGTTAGTGGGGTGTGAAAAAATGTGGGTAGCAGGTGGTGGCAGCCAAGGGGTACCGACCTGCACCCTTCTTCGTTCCCTCTTGTATTCTTCTGTTTTCTGATGAATAAAATATATTTTGGAAGGTCAAATCAACAATAACAACTAAGCCTTTTTTTATAGTAGATGGGGTCCGCTACATGGATTCTTTGTTTCCACAAAGCCTTATCATAATTTGTAGAATCTATGGTAAATAAGTCCGACAAAGTTTTATGTCGGCGGTCAGAAGCCTAACACAACCCTGCTCCTCCATCCAGGCTTGGGACCGGCCATGCAAGGATGATCCCTTATATGGACGGAGTTACTTTAACCTATAAAAGTATTTGTTTAAAAATTATTTATATCATCTATATTTTACATAAAACATAAAATGTACTCGATTAAATAAGAAGTGATTATATATAGATGTATTTATGAAATATATATGTATCTAAATTACATACTTAGTGTGTGTGTGTGATATATATATATATATATATATATATATATATATATATAAATATATATAGGTGCGAAATGGGTTTACCTTAAACCAGATCCCACCCCACCCAGTTTGCTGGTCTTCCCCACTTTACCTTGCCTTGCAGTCGGGCGGGCTTTTCCTTCAAGAATCTTTGGGTGGGTACCAGTGGGCTGGGTAGATATTGCCATCCTTGTTGAAGAATGAGTTTAGAGTCAGTTTTAGTACATATAATATCTTAGGACAGTAAAATTGATGTTTAGAGTATTATTGTAATTGTCCGAAGTCGTAAGGGTATTTTGGTAATTTTCTATACCAGGGGTATTTTGGTTATTTTATGTTTTACAACTCCTTATATAAGGGCTGATTGATTGTATTAGAATAGAGTTGCTGAGATTAAGAAAGAGGGGGAGGGCGACCTCCATTGGAAGTCCGACCCCTTCTCTGATCTCCATTGTTACTCCTCTCTTTTATTAATATATTCTAGTGTTTATTATCCGCTGCATTTCTTAGCAATTACAACAAGTATCAGAGCCTATTAACAGAGGTATTGATGGCGATGGTGCGGTGAGTGTTTTCCTTGTAACATACACATCTTACAAGAATGACAAAGGTTGAAGGTCCATTTTCCCATACATTGTTACTTCCTTGGATGAATATGCGATGTTGCTAAAGACAAAGACAGATCATTCCAAGCTGAATATTGGGCTAGAACTTTATTATGATCTTTTGCAGTGTTTTCCTTGTAACGTAGACAAAGGTTGAAGGTTCATTTTTCCATACATTGTTACTTGGATGAATATGTGATGCTGCTAAAGACAAAGACAAATCATTCCAAGCTGAATATGCTGTTGCACGATTTACTGAATATTGATCCATCCAACGCAGAGGTGCGTGTGGGCAGACGAATGATGCATATCAAGTGTTTGATGAAATGCCGAAGAGAGAGATTTGTCTGCATATCAAGTGTTTGCTGAAATGTTCAAGAGGGCTGAAAGTACATAAAAAGATTACAGAAGATAAAAAGTAACATGTGAGTTTAGAGTTAGTCTTTCTCACTAAACATGCATGACAAAGCAAATCATAGAAGAGGCCAAAGCAATTTGTTGATATAGAATGTAGCAGTACCACCAAGAAGCATGAAAGTTAAAACCTTGAGTTTGCTAAAGTAAACAGTTAAGAGGGCTGGAAAAGCGGCTGCAGTCACCCATAGAAGGGTCGTGTGCTACTCATGTGTTATTGATTGTTAAAGTTGTTTTTACACAAGCCTCAAAGAGATCGCTCGTGCAAGTGTGATGAAGAAAGTCATGATGATGATCAGTCAGGAAGGCAGAGGTAATGATGCAGCTAGAGATGATCAGCGAGGAAGGCTGAGTTGATGTTGCAATCATAGATGTTGATGATCAGCCAGGAGGGCTGAGTTGATATTGCAGCTAGATATGTTGCTTGATATGATCAGTCAGGATGGCTGAGTTGATGTTGCAGCAAGAGATGATGCATGAGATGATTAACCAGGAAGACTAAGTTTATATTACAGGCTTGCAGTCAGAGATGTTGCTTAATATGATAAGCTAGGAAGGCTGAGTTGAAGATGTTGCAGTCAAAGAAGCTGCTGAAGATCAGATTAGTCATGAAGACAGATGAAGAATGTTGCACATGAAGACAGATGAAGAATGTTGCAAACAGATAAGAAAGAACCACTTCTTTTGCAAGTTTGGAGTTCGTAGTATCTCACTCCCAACTTCAGGGGGGGTGTTGAAAAACATGAGTTTAGAGTCTGTTTTAGTACATATAATGTCTTAGGATAGTAAAATTGATGTTTAGAGTATTATTGTAGTTGTCCGAAGTCGTAAGGGCATTTTGGTAATTTTCTGTACCAAGGGTATTTTGGTTATTTTACGTTTTACAGCTCCTTATATAAGGGCTGATTGATTGTATTAGAATAGAGTTGCTGAGATTAAGAAAGAGAGAAAGAGGGGGGGACGGCCTCCATTATTACTCCTCTTTTATTAATATATTCTAGCGTTTATTATCCGTTGCATTTCTCAACAATTAGAACAATCCTTAGATCCTAGGCTTCATCCAATAGGTTCCTACAATTTAACACTGGAGAGTTTTGTTCTTATAGTGTCGACTGCTTGGAAACTGGTCTATATGGAGAGCATTAAGACTGCGAATGGAAGAAGTGGCTCTTCTCTTGAGAAAGGTAGATTTGATCTGGAAGTAAGAATTTGGATGTTGATGCAAAGTCGATGACCTCTGTGAGCTCAGAGATACATTTGTGAAGGGAATCTGCAACAGATGGTGTGTGGTTTTCTGGACTCCGTTAGCAATTTGATGCTCATGATGCAATCTACACAATTCACCAGGAAAATGATCAACAGAAGCACCTGGATTTTGTCATGTCTCACTCTGTGGCAAACGAGTTCTCCGCATGAAGGCCAAAAGCTCCACACTCTTTTTCTGCTTCTGTTTTTGCTTGTACCTGCTGTATTTCAGTGCTTTGATGACTAGATAGCCTCACAAAAATGTGTTCATGGGCATGCGCATTTGCGCACTCTGTGTATACCTTGGGATATGGCTAATCACAATCTAGAATTCTGGCTATGCCTGTATGTACTGATGTGCTTAGTGTACAGGATTTGCCATGTTTGGTTAGGTTTTAGTTTGGCTGGTTCATCAAAGTTGGTATGATCCTTCTATTTGCAAGGTAAGAGGAGTTGTAAATATTATCTTTATTCTTTTTCCAAACTTGTACATGTTGGTTCGGGGTCTACTATATCATATTGTCTGGTTTCGATGTATTGACTGGCTGAAAGTTGTTTGGCTAGTCCCTGTAGATTCAGTTGCTAATATTCAGGCAAGGCATTCCTCATCTGGTAACCATGCATAATGGATCTACTAAGATGCCCTATTTTACGAGCATTTCATATGTTCGATTTGGCATCAATTATTTGAAAATGTTAGCTTATTGTGGACTTTATAGGGCTCTAGTTTCAACAATGCTTGTAAAAAAAAAAACCTTATTTTCAAACTTTCGTCCATCTGATTGAGATCATTCAGTTGTATCTTACCTCATGGAGAAATGAGCTGTAACAATCCTTCTTGTCCCACTTGATGGGCTGAACAAATGGGCATGTGAAACGAACTTGCACTGTTTGTTATCGTCTTATCATTCATAACTCTAACAAACTAACTTACCATTGCACGCATACACACATGTGAATGCGTACCATTACACATAAGAAGCTTACAAGCTTCAGCTCATCAAATTTGATCAGCTTCCATGAGAAGATCTATACAAGCTTACCTTGTTCTTTTATCATCTTGTGAAACAAGACAAAGCAAGCCGCTACTTGTATCTTGTGATTCATGGGTTTACCCGAGAATGCTTGCTACAAGCCGAACCAACTGGTCACACAGGCTTGCTTACAACTTCAACTGGATGCTACGCCATACGTGACAAAAGATCAAAAGTTGACTTGCATGTGGATGGTCTCTATTATTTTCGACGGCACGTGGAGTAGGTTGGGAGGCAACATTAAAGTGAATGAAGTCATCAAAATGCTGGCTTCAATGGGCAGGAGTCATAAATCAACCAATAGTGGGTCAGAAGCTTCGTCCTCCTAACTAGTTCCTTCCCCAATTCAAAGTATTAGTATAGAAATTGTAATTTGGGATAGAACTTATCTCTGACATCTTGAAATGGTACAATCAAAAGGAACTCTCTTTTTTCTCTTGTGATTTTTTACCACGTGCACGCTCACGCGTGCACACACACACACTCACCCCACCTTCTGGCAAGCCCAATGTTAAGGAATATGTGAATAAAAAAGCTCATCTTGGTGAATTGGGCATTGTGAAACCTTTGACATAGTGGTGAAGAAAAGAACCTGAATGTTGACATCCGGAATTCGACGTTCTCCACCACTATGTCAAATGTTGACATTTGGCCTTTCTCATGAAGTGCATCTTCGTTTTGTTCATTTATACTTCAAATCTCAACATTCATTAATGCCGAATATAGTCATATGTCCTTTATCTACAAGTTAATAATTAACTGTTGAAAATACTCTGTTTTTTTACTGCTTTGCATAACTTGAGTTAATATTATCATAAATAAAGATTTAAAGGATAGTGTAGTAGACATACAATAGTGACCGAATCACAACGTTGAAATCAGTGTTAGGGGTAGAGGTTTTGAATATAGTTTGTGCTTACGCACTCCAAGTAGGACTAGAAGATAGTATAAAAACGACTTTTTGGGAAGAGTTAGATAAGGTGATTTAAAGAATTCCACAAAGGGAGATGATCTGTTTAGGAAGAGACTTAAATGAACATGTTGGTAAAGAGACATTAGGATTTCAAGGTATTCATAAAAACTTTGGTTTTGAAGATATAAATGAGGAAGGTAGAGGGATTTTAAATTTTGTTATGGCATTTGATCTCTTTATAGTCAATACAATCTTCAAAAAATGAGATTAACATTTAATTACATATAAGAGTGGCTTATCACAAACACAAATTGATTATTTTATTTGTAGGAAAAAAGATAGAGCGTGTTGTAAAGATTGTAAGGTAATTTTAGGAGAAACCTTAACCACCCAACATCGACTTTTAATTATTGATTTACAAGTAAAAAAATGGACAAAGAAGAAAAGAGTGTATCGAGCTATTCAGACTAAATGGTGGAACCTCAAAGTGAGAATAAAGGTATATTTAAATAAAAAGTCTTTCAAGGAGATGCTTGAAATTATGCTAGTACACCTTGTGATATGTGGAACAATATGGTTATACATATTAGGAAAGTGTCGAAAGATGTGTTAGGTGAATCTAAGGGAGCTTTAACGGCACAAAAAGAAGCTTGGTGGTGGAGTGAAGTAGTGCAAAATAAAATTAAGGAAAATAGGGCATGCTACAAATTATATTATGTTAAGAAAACTAGTGAAACTTTAGAGGCTTATAAGAAAGCAAAAAAGGCCGTCGGGAAAGCAAAAGCTAAAATTTGAGAGGATTTATATAAAAAGCTCAACTCAAAAGAGGGTGAAAGAGATATTTTTAGGATAGCTAGAGCTAGAGATAAAAAAACTAAGGATCTTAATTATATTAGATGCATCAAAGACGAGAACGAGAAAATTCTAGTGGCAAATGATGATATAATAAATAGATGAAAAAACTATTTTTATAAGTTTTTTAATGAAAATGAAGATGTTAGTATTAGCTTAGGAGAGTTAGCCAAATAAAAAAAGAATATAAACTATAATTTCTATCAACGTATTCAAAAGAACGAAGTCAAAGGAGCTGTTAAACATATAAAGGGTGGTAAATCGGTAGGACCAGACAATATCTCTATAGAAGTTTTGAAAATCTTAGGAGAAACAGGATTCACTTGGCTCACAAGACTATTTAATGAAATATGGAGAAACCAAAAGATACTCGAGGATTAGAGAGTGAGTACACTTATACCCATATATAAAAATAAGAGAGACATTGAGAATTGTATGAATTATTGGGGTATCAAGTTAATGAGTCATAATATGAAATTACGAGAAATAATTTTCGAACGTAGGTTAAGACAAGTATCGAGTACAACAGAGAACCAATTTGGATTCATGTTAGGCAGATTTACTATTGAAGCGATTCACCTTTTGAGACGTCTTATGGAACATTTTAGAGCAAAAAAGAAAGTTCTTCACATGATATTTATTGATCTAGAAAAAGCTTACGATAGGGTACCGAGGAAGGTTCTTTGAAGAAACTTGAAAGAAAAGGTATCTCATTGACATATATAAATCTTATAAGAGACATGTATGATGGTGCAAAAACATGTGTGAGAACTCACGAAGGAATGACATACTTCTTTGAAGTTAATATTGGGTTACATCAAAGATCAACTTTAAGTCCATACTTATTTATAATGGTGATTGATGAGTTAACAAAACATATTCAAGATAAAGTACCTTGGTGTATGTTATTTGCAAATGACATTGTGTTATTGGAGGAGTCTAAGGAAAAAGTTAATAAAAAATTGGAACTATGGAGAGAAACATTAGAAAGTAAAAGCTTTCGACCCAGTAGAACAAAGATAGAATATATGGATTGTAAGTTTGATCATTTGGTTACTTCAGAGGACATAGAAATTAAAATTGGCACACATTGCATCTCCACAAAAGAAAGTTTTAAATACCTTGGATCAATTTTTCAGAGTGAAAAGAAATGATGAAGATGTTATGCATAAATTTAATACTGGTTGGTTAAAATGGAGAGGAGCATCAGGTATTCTTTGTGATAAGAAGATACCATTAAAGTTAAAGGGTAAATATTATAGAGCAACAATTAGACTTGTCATGTTTTATGATACTGAGTGTTGGGTAGTTAATCATTAACATGTACAAAAGATGTCTATGACGGAAATGAAGATATTGAGATGGATGAGTGGTCATTAACCTAACCCGATCAAGTTCAGGTCAACCCAGCTGTAAATATCTAGAAGCTTTTTTGTTAACGTAAAAAGAGAAGAAAAGAAAATTAAGGAAACTAAATGAAAAACCTTGGACACAGCAAAAATGGAAGAAACCAATTTAATACTGAAATATGCCAAGTAGCCGAACTAGGCAGCCAATATAATATAATTGGTTAGGTTTGGATCCACTCAGACTCAACCCGGCTTCTACTGCATTAATTCAGGTCGAATTGGACCGACTTGGAGCGTGTTGAACTTTGAGCTGGATTTGGGTCCACTTAAAATCGAGCTGGGTTTTGCTGGGTCTCTTCGGGTCAATCTGGATCCAACCTCTATCCCTCTCTCACACACGCGCGCGCGCGGAGGAACTGTGACATCCAACCTTATCTTTAGCGTTCGAACAATTTTGCTGAAGCCGCAGCCGTTCACATTGGCTTAATCTTGGAATTGCTCGGCAGCTCTGCCCAATGGGCCACCTTGCTTTCGTCAACCACGGACATGGACAAATGGATTCCTGCCGCATTAACAACACGATTGTGGAAGACAGATCATACCAACGTCCTTATCCTCTCTCTCTCTCACTCACTCTCTCTCTCATATACACTAATAGAACACCCCCTAACGCAATAGCACATAGCATTTCTGGAGAGGGTGAGCGTAAATATGTGACTTCATACTCAAGAACAACCTTACTGAATGTTATTTTATTGATTTCTATAGGGGTTTAATCGATGATCCTTTTCTGTTGACTCAGAAAATCTGATTACACATAAAAAGAAGACAAAAACACATACGTATATGTACATATTATGTATTTTAAGACTTTTCTAAGTCAAGTGGGCTTGCCTCCTACGAGCATAAGAGACGAGAATGAACAACCTTACCTCATGCTAAATTGCCTTGCTTAGCGGCCCCATGATTTAGTAATTTAAACAGTAGTAAACTCGCACCGATTAATTGACAAAAACTGCATAAAAGAGTTGAAATCAAAGTCGTGGCGTTCACATCACAGTTAGGCTGCTATAAAGACACTGCACTGCCCTCCCTCTCGGACCATGCCTAATCGTAGTGCGGAAGCCATGGCCACCCAGCTGAGACTAGTGTCCATATTGCTTGCAGCAGCTTCGTTGATCGCCGGTATCGTGGCCGAGGATTTGATGTTCAGCGGCGAGAGCCTGAACACAGGCCAGTATCTGGAGAACGGCATATACAAGTTCATCATGCAGACTGATTGCAACCTGGTTCTGTACAAGAACCAAAACCAGCCACTCTGGGCTTCCGGCACAGACAGGAAGGGAACCAACTGCAGGGCCACCCTGCAGAACAACGGTAACCTCGTTGTCTTCTCCGGTACCGATGTTCTGTGGACCAGTAACAGCGCCCGCGGACCCAATTCGTATCGCCTGATCGTCCAGGGTGATGGGAACGTCGTCATCTATGGCGCGGCCTTGTGGGCTACCAACACGGTCCAGGGCAGGAAGCGTTTGCTTTAATTACTCTGGATTTTATCTGTAATTCAATACTGACGGCTTCAAAGAGATACTGTCAGTAAAAAGATGGACAATCAACCAGTTATATTCAGCCCTGTTGATTCAGTTCTTCAGCTAGATCCTTAAACTTGAGGTTCATGATATATATGATGTAGTTCAACTGTTTGTTTCATTTCTATATCTATTTATTTCCCCTTTTTCTTTTCGTTTCCGCATAATTATGGAATTCAACGCACTCCCATCCAAGTCTTCTCATCTGTTTAAAGTCGAGTATCTTAATCTTCTCATCTTTCTGTCGTCACCGAGTTCCGGCCCTCTGCCGGGAAACATAAACAATGGTCCACCTGCTTAAAGCCGCCAAGCCAAATTCGCTTTGAGAGTGCTTGAGGCTTGGGTAGACTATATGGATCAAGTCTAGCTCAATTCGCAAAAAGACTATCTTTAAAGAAAAAGGTATTCCTTGCCAGTATTCTTCTCCCAATTGGCGTGCTAGAGATGATGTAAAGCTTGGTAAAAGAATTTGATCACCTTGGGCAGTTGCAATTGGGATTTGCTACCCAAGAACCACCTTTTGTTTCGTCTTGATTTTGATCTCCGCAAGGTGGGGTTAGGTCAGACCTTAGGCTCGAACTTATGACCTACGATCCATCGGTTAAGAGCCGTTCACCTAAACCAGGTATGGCAGGAGGAGGGTTGGGTCCAATTAGCACGAATTCAAGCCCGCGCCTAAAAAACACAGATCGTATATCAAAAAGTAAAGATCTGGTTAGGGGGTTGGCTCATTGACAAAAGATCAGTAGTTCAATACCTGAGAGTGTAAAAGAGTTTTAAAATTAGTCGGTGAATCAACTGAGTTGAAGTATGGCTATTAAATGACCACATAGACCGAGTCAGTTAACTAAAAAGCAACTTCTGCAAGAGAATAGGCCGCACCTGTTACATCAAAACCAAGAATGTCTCGAGTTTCATGTAAGTCCCAAAAGTATAGTTATCACACTGCCATCTTTGCCCTATAAATAGGGCAATAGACTATTGGGAGTAAGACTCTCTCTTGAGTAATCCTTACTTTCTCCTATCTTGAACTGTTTATTCACACATGATTCTTAAACCCATTTGCAATTCTTAGTCTCGCAACTAAGACCTGCATAAATCTCTCATATTAGTACACTGGTTTATGTAGGACTTGATTGCGCTAGTGCAATGCGAATAACTGGGTCTTCATTGTATCTTGTAGGAATTTACCGACTCTCTTTGAACTCGATTTTTTATACCAAAGATAGTGAATAAGTAGTTTGTGCCTTGAAGGCATCTATTATCGACATCTTTTTATAACATCCTAGAAGTCTCTTAACTCCTACATTCTTTAGGATTATTCTTGCTCTTTTGGAATATAACTTTTCTAAGGGAAATGATGTCAAATTTCATTAAGCTTGAATGGTTTGATGATAGCAACTTCCTTCACTCACAAAAAAAGATGCATATTATTCTCACCACTTTAAAGGTTACATATACTCTCACCACACAAAGACCAAAGGAAGAGAATGAAATCATCGAGCAAACTCACAAAAGGCAAAAGTGGGGCAATAATAACTACACCTACAAGGGTCACATCTTCAACATGATAGATGCTTTGTTTGACACCTATCTAACTGCAATAAGTGTAAAGGAAATCGGATAAGCTAGAAGATAGGTACTGGAGAAGTAAGAAATTTTTAGTTTCTCACTTTAACAATTATAAGATGATAGATAGCGGATCCATTATCAAATAATTTCATGAATTAGAATGGATTTTAAATAATTTTAAGTGGTATTATACAAACATGAATGATACCATCGCCACATTCCCTATCATAAACAAACTTCCTTCTTGAAAAGATTTTAAAAAATTTCTTAAATACAAGAAGAAAGATATTTCTCTTAAGCAGTTAGGAAATCATCTTAGGCTTGAGAAAGAATGCCAAAGACAAGATGGTTCTAATGATTTAATGAATCAAGAGAAAGTTTAAGTTATGAATGAAGGCATGTCTATGGTACCTTCAAAGAGTAAAAATCAAGATTTTGTTAATTCGGTGAAGTCGCAAAAATGCAAAAAAGAAAGAAAAATATTATTATTTTAGAAAACATGGTATTAGAATAGTGATTGCTATAGTTCATGTCTCTATAATGAGTCAAATACCTTTTGCTACAATACTTAAAGTTATCCACAAACTTATTAAGACAATATAAAATCTCTTGATGCAGTCATATGGAAAGAAGCAATAGAAGATTAAATTGACTCAATAATGAGTAGTAATATTTGGAAATCAGTAGACCCCCTCATAGATTCAAAGCAATTGGTAGCAAGTAGTTATTTAAGAAGAAAATAAAAATTGATGGAACTATTAATAAATTTAAAGCAAGAATATTTGCTAAGAGCTTTACATGAAAATAAAAAAATTAATTATTTTGATATATATATATATATATATATATATATATATATATATATATATATATATATATATATATATATATATATATATATATACTAGTAGCATGCATAGCTATAATGAGAGTACTATCCGCACTAGCTTTAGTTTATAAGCTTATCATTCACCATATGGATGTTAAAATTACATTCTTAAAATGATCGTTTAGATGAGAAAGTGTATATGAAACCATCCAAAGGATTTGTTGTACTTGAACAAAAATATAAATTTTTTAAATTAATCAAATCACTTTACTAGGTTATTCTTGCTATTTGTTTCAAAATTCATGAATCAATTGCATAACAAATTTCATAATAGAAAACATATTTTGATGTTTATATGTTGATGCGATGTTTATTTTCAATACTTATTCAGATGAGATTAATAATACAAAGGAACTTTTGTTTAGTAATTTTTATCTGAAGGATATGAGATTAACTGATGCTATCTTAGGAATTAGAACAACTGAAGGAGGTAATATAAGACTTTTTTAATCATGTTATATAGAAAAAGTATTTAAGAAATTTGATAATTTTGATTATTCTCCAGTTTATACTCCTTTTGATTGAAGGATATTTAGTTATGCAATTGGAGTATGCCAAGGTAATTAGGCGCTTGATGTGTGTGATGACATGTACTCGACCTGATATTGCATATGCAATGGGTTAATTAGGTTGATATATAAGCAATTCAAGAATAACTATTGATAAGTTGTTGAACGAGAATTTAAATACTTAAAGGAAACAATGAAATATAGATTAAGCTATAATGGAAATCCTTTAGTATTATAAGAATATTCAGATGTTAGTTAGGTCAGTTATCAAAAGACCATGCTTCTAAGCGGTTGCGGCTTCATGATTAGTGAGGGTACTATTTCTTGGGCTTCAAAGAAACAAACTTATATTTCTAACTCCATTTTATTGCATTAGCTGCCACAAAAAAGAAAGTAAAATGACTAAAAAACCTGTTTCATGAGATAATGATATGGCCAAAACACATGATGACAATATCGATGAATTGTGATAGTCAAAATACTCTGTCAAAGGTGTATTGCCAAGTATATAATGGAAAATCTAAACATATTGGTCAAGCTATGCGAGAGATTTAATGGGAATGAAGTTATTTTCATTCTTTATATAAGACCAGAATTGAATCTTATGGATCCTTTAATGAAAAGTTTCATCTTTTGATTAAAACTCGACTCATACTTAGACAACTTTGAAGTTTTAAGTATCTCGAGCCATTGTACATTATTATGAGTATGATTGCAGGTATGTGATAATTAAACAAAGCTAAAAATACTTAGTCTCATAAGAGTGATAAGACCAAACTGAGCTTTTTTCTTGACAAATTTATAACAGATATCTACTGGAGTAATCTTATAAGAGACACTTTTGATAGAGCCTACTTATATGAGTGTGAAGTGAGACCACTTCATGGAATCTTGGACTTAGAATCTTAAAGCACTCATGAAGAAGATACCAAGACACGAGGCCACTTAAAATGTGTTAACTAAATTATGGACATGACTAGTGTCATGATCTTAATACGTAAACTGTGCACTTGTTCATATAGATTAGATGGTTCAAAACTTGTCAATCATTATAATTCAAATGAGTGAAACTGACATCTTATTAGATAAATGTTTAAATCCTCGAGATACCTTTATTAAAAATATAAGATTTGGTATAATGATAATTTTTTGACTTATTTAAAAATGGTGAGGGATTGTAAGATAGTTTTCGAATAAGTGTTGACACAACCAGCTTGAAAGTACGAATATTAAATGGCCACATAGGCCATGCAATGTAAGAATGAGTCAGTTAACTGGAATCAACTTAAGTGGCTCAAAATAGGCCACATCCTTTACATCAAAACTGAGAATGTCTCGAGTTTTGTGTAAGGCCCAAGGTATAGTTATCATATTTATAACATTATACTATTAACAATAAGAGACTCTCTCAAGTTAACCTTGCTTTGTCCTATCTTGCCCTATTCATAAGGATTTCTCAAACCCATTTACAATTTTTAGCCATGCAACTGAAATAAAAACCCATCATACTAATATAGTGCTCTATCTAGGACTTGATGGCGTTAGTGCAAGGTGAGTCAATGGGTTTTTGTTGTATCTTGCAAAAATTAATTGATGCCTTTTGAACTTGGTCATTTGATATCAGAAGCTGTGACTATACATATGATTAGTATAATCTGTGCCTTGAAGACACCGATGCATCAACATCCTTTTGCAGAAGCAAACATCTCCAAGAAGAGCCTCAGATTGCAACAAACATGCATGTAGTGGTTTCCCTTACCCTAGCTTAACATTGAAAAAGAGAAGGGTTTTCTTATTATTAGTTTAACATTTGCAGAATCGATAATAGATAAATCCAACAAAGTTTTACATTGGCTATCAGAAGCCTAATGCGACACTCCTTTATTCGGGCTTCACACCAACCATACAAAGGTGATCCCTTCCATGAGCACAGTTTGATCATTTGGTTGCTTGAGAGGATATATAAATTAAGATTGACACATATTGAATTTCTCACAAAAAAGTTTTAAATACCTAAAATCAGTTTTTTAAAGTGATAAAAAAAATTAACAGAGATGTTACTTATCGAATTAATACAAGTTGGTTAAAATGAATAGGAACATTCAGTATTCTATAAATATTCTATGTGACAAGAAGATACCATTAAAGTTGAAAGATAAATATTATAGAGCAGTAATTGGATATGTTATATTTTATGGTTCTAAGTTTTGGGCAATTATTCATCAACATATACAAAAAGGTGTTCATGGCAGAAATGAATATGTTGAGATGGATGAGTGGTCACACAAGAAAAGATCGTGTATATAATGAGGTTATTAGAAACAAATTGAAAGTCACACTAATAGAGGATAAAATAAGGGAACATCATTTAAGATGGTTTGGACACGTAGAAAGACGACCAAAAGAGGCTCCAATAAGAAAGTATAAAAAACTAGATTGCGAAAATATTAAAAGAAGAAGAGGAAGACAACAAAAGTATTGGAAAGAAACAATAAGAATGATCTAACTCATCATTAGTATGGCATATGATAGTGCTATGTGAAACAATGAATCTATGTAGCCAACCCCATTTAGTATGGGAAGAGGCTTAGTTGTTGTTGTTGTAATTTAACATTTGAAAACCAACCACTAGTTTCTTAAAAAAATTAAAAAGTTACTGAGTTTGGCTGATCCTTTAAGGTGAAGGTAATGTACAATGGATGCTTTAGGATGAGGGGAACTGCCTATTATTGGTCACACATTCAAACGTGAGTTGTACATTCTTTTTCTCTGTTAATGTTCTGAACATTGGCTGCTCCAATTCAAACTCAATGTATATTGCATGAATGATACACTAAATTACATAGGCCTTTCTCCATGACAGGTAGTCTGGCTAGAGGGTGCAACTCGAGGTTTTCCTCCAAAGATCACCTACTATGGTATGATGCTTAACTTTGGAGTTTGCATAAAATCTGGTGTATTTAAGCTGAAAACTCACACCCCTAGAGATCCAATAAAGTTTCACATTGACTCTCACTGCCTAATGCAATCCTCCTTTAGCAGGACCTCACAACGATCATGTTGGAGTAATCCCTTGCATGAGCAGAATTATTGCACGAAAGAACTATTAAATATTTCAGAATGCATGACGATTTTGGATGTCACATTGAATCAGCCGGGCTTTTGATTCCTCTCTTATTTAATCTCTCCTTTACCAATTTAATTAGAAAAGGCTTGTTCTCTTTTTCCTTTTCTTTTTGGCAAGCTTATCTTAACTAGATAAAGTTTCACATTGACTCTTAACTA